>SNQJ01S0025322.1:12042-34824 GCA_010110895.2 Picea sitchensis
ATCCCTTAGCTGTTTATAGCAGAGGCGGGCGACCAAAGTTTTTTGTTGAGGTTCTTTTTCTTGGTGTGACTTTGAGGACTATAATCATAGGTGTGCATCTAAACATACTGCGTTGATGCTAAAATGTTCAAATACACCATCTATGTTCATAGCAGAGGTTGCTAGCGAATATGAGTAGTCACAAGTTTTTTGCGAACAATATTTTTTGGTGGGCCTATACAGTACATCCTCCCCAGTACTAAACTAAAACATAATGCACTAGTGCATAGATGTTCAAATGCACCGTCATAAGTTATAAAAAAATAACAAGCATCGATAAAAGTGTACCAGTGCCATTGAATATTATGTACCGGTGCGTACACAATGTTTGATGGCGCATCGCGGTAAGGGTAAATAAAAATAAATAGCCAAATAAATTTTCATTGTGGCACCTCATCCAATGCTTCCAATCTCTCAAGCAAGTACTGATGCTTACTCTATTTTCACGGACACCATGTTTCTGGTTCTTCTCAGTGATTTGGATAGCTCCACCAGTTGATATTCCACACATTTCCATTTCTTGGAAGTTACCAATTTTTTTTATTTCCTCTCAATGATGGAACCATGCCTCCTCAAGACATAAGATTTCAGGTAATTTTTTTATTACCTTCCCATTTCCATTTTCATGAGTTCAAAATTTGAATTTAGCTTGAAATTTGGGAATTTTTTTCAATTTTTTTCCATCTCCACGCGGTTTTTCATTTCAATTTGGCTCGCCCCGGCATGGTGTGTCTTATGATAACTTCACAATAAGCACCATCGCCGATGCATCCAAGTTTTACATTAAGAGTAGCTTCCTCTTAAACGACCCGAAGCATTGGTGCATTCCATTTAACATGTTAGTGATTTTCGAAATACGAAGCACCAATGCGTTCCATTTAACCAAGCGCACCGTTAAAAATGACACATGAAATATAACTCAGCGGTGCAAACATTTTAAGCAAATGTATTAGTGCAATTAACAGATGCACATCAGAACAAATATTGACCTATTTGGCATTGTGTGGTGTTTCCTTTGATGCCTCGTGTCTAGTGCTCTACTATTCACAATGCACTGTTAAACAAAACAACAGTGCTTCAATAAAATGGGTGCACTGGTGTGTTCCTAGTAACAAAATGAACCAATTAATTTGCAACGAATCAATATAATAGAACGATGCCCATAATGCCAAAAACCACAATAGTATGTTATATTGTACGACGCAATGCTAAACATCAATCTGTTTATCTGAAAACTATAGCGCATTGGTACTGTCAGTTAGAGAAATCACACCATTGTGAACACATTTCATAAAAAATGGGTCGACGGTGTGTTTATGTTAACCAAATGCACCATTGCACTGTGTCATTTCAGTGGACACCCCATAACCGGTTCTCTCGACAACATAACACTGTTAAACAAAACTTTGATGCTCCAATAGCACGGTAGCACCTGTGCATTTATATTAACACACCACACTGCTTAAGTTGATATAAAACAATTTCACTTGTCGGTGTGCCTGAATCCAAACAATGCATCAGTAATGTAAAGAGCATGGCACCGGGATGGATTTTCACAAATTATCAGTGCAATGCATCTTATGGTAAGCATCACTAAGATGCTAGGAAGTGCACCAATTGAGACAAACACATTGGTGTGTTCTATTAATCGAATGCACCACCAAATTTTCGAAACAAAAATTTTCCTCCGTGATTTAAACTTCTGAACCACAAACTGAGCAAACACACCAAAAATTTTAGTGGGAGCATTACAATGGTATCAGAGTTGTGCATCCTGCTAGCCTAAGGGATTATTAATGTTTGCAAATCAGTCAGTATCGGTAATTTGGTATCAAGGCACATTCAATGGTTAAGGGATGGAGTCAAATCAGGAGTTCAAGGCAAAGTTTTTACAATCCTGTTAGGAATATGAAAAAAATCTAACCACGGAGCCTCTAGAGTGGTTGAAGCCACACTTATCAGTGGGGAAGAAGAGAAAAGGATCCAAATATAGATAGGTTGATGAAGCCAAAAATTCATCACAGGTGGACTTGTTGATGACACAAGCAAATTCACATATGGAGGAGCATGCTTCTTGCCATGATGAGGAGGTGTGAATTGAGGAAGACCAATACCAAGAGGTGATTTGTGAAGAGGCAATTGACACTATAATGTTGGAGGATTATGACACTAGTACACATGATGAGGTAACATATTTTCCCACTTATTATGACTATGAGGATGACGACACACCAATATCTAATACACCATCGACATTGACCTGTGGAGCCCACGACAGTAACACATCTGATGGACAAGTTGATGGCATGCATGTTGAGGATGATTATGAGGATGTGGATGTGATAGCACCTACATATGATGAAGACGCAACACCATTTCCAGTTTATGATCCCTATGATGAGGAGAGCATGATGCTACCCACATATCACAGAGGATGGGTGTTTGAGTGATTTCCATGGGACATGGATCATTATTCACAGGAGCCATGCATGGAGGGTAGCTCACATGAGTCTGATCATAGCATGATACCACCTAATGCATCATGTGATGTTGATTAGGGGAGCATTCTTACATATGACAGCCCAGGCCACTTGGATGCAGTTGGACAGAGGTCTTTAGCATTGCATGTTTTGGAGGATTGCTTGTTAGTGATCGAGGATCATATTACAGGGGTGTTCACCAGAGCTGATGGAGCTCATAGATTCATTGAGGAGCTTATGTGGAGATCTCAAATGGAGGAGAGACATAATGGAGTGGCAAGTGGAGTTACTAGTGCACAGTTATGTATCATCAAGGAAGCACTACAACAGTTGAAGTCAGACTACATGCAGTTGTTTATGGAGAGGGACCTTGCTCTCAGGTTTTCTAAGGACAAGGAAAGATAGGTTGAGGAACTACATTATCAACCAAGTGTGGCATGATCTTCACCACTTAAAGAAGGGACTCCATCATATTTGGCAGTGATGACACAGAAGGGCGTGAGTGTAATGCATGATGAGAGGGAGGAGCCTTTTATGATGAGTCCAGACGAGGAGGATTTTGAGTTGTAGGAACTTGAGGAGAGTTTCAATTGTGCTCTGATGTGGCATTGCGGGGGTTAGGAGGAATTTCATTTGGAGAGATCATTAGAGGTTCAGAGCTTAGTTGTGGAGGAGATGATTGAACACCTTCCTTGTGGACCGGTCTACGAGGAAATATATGCATACTTGGATTGGGTGGACAAATACATGACATACATGGACACACTCTAGGATACAGGTTCAGTAATCATCAATAGAGTATTGGGTCCAATAGTGCATACATGGTATAGGATGGAACATGAGGAAACAGTGGTGTGCAATAGTATAGAGGAGTCCTCTTTGGCACATGGTGGTGTGCAATGGAGCTTCGGTGTGTTTCCTCCAGGGAGACCTCCTGACAGATATTTTAAGCATACCATCGAGTTGAGGTTACCTAGGATCGATGAGTGGATGGGTGAGCCTCAGAGAGCCATACATCTCTCATTGAGCTATATTCATCGTGGGTGTCATCGGACTTGGGAAAGGGAGCACGATACACATAGATATTCTTCCAGACGTTATCATGAGCTCTTGGTCATACCCTTGGGGTTGACCAATGGCCTAGTTGTTGTCCAGTCTTGCAAGTAATGGAAGAGGCATTTGTTCCTTGATGCCTTCATTGTACATAACATGACATGGGAGGTTCACCTAAGTCACTACTACATATGGGTGGATTATTCCATGAATTGTTTCCACGTTTCCATTATTTTCATTTTTTTTTTAAATTGGGTGGGATTTTCATTTCTATTGCCACGAAAGTTCGTCGCTATAGTGACGAGTATGGTTTTTTTAAATTGGGCAGGATTTTCATCGTTATTGCCACAAAAGTTTGTCGCTATAGCGACGATGTTTTCCTACCTCAAAGAAATTGTGGATCAAGTTATTAATGATGATATGGATGGAGATAACGTTAGTGATACAAATCAGGAAGATGACATGCATATATTGATCGAAGACACATTTGCTCCAATGGATGAGGACAACCAGGATGATAGTCATGATGTTGATCCTCTACTCGAGAAGTCACGTCAACCTCTTTATTAAGGCTCAACACCAAATTTTCTATCTGCTATATTGTTGTTGGTGAACTTGAAGGTTTTGAATGGTTTATCAAACACATGCCTCACATAGATACTAAGAAATTTAATTTGTTAATTATTTATGCCTGTGTGTTCACAATTACTTAAAAGGTTCATTTTTTTCCTATAATGTTATTTTTTTCTATTTTGTAAAGTATGGATGCGATATTGATGATTAATATTGTTTACATTGACTTATTGTTTTGAATTTTGTAGATTGTTAGGTGAATTTCTATTACCGACGTCAAATATTTTGCCACACAAATATCGAGAAATATCCATGATTATGAAAGAAATTGGAATGGAAGAAATATTTTTCCACACACGTATATACTGGTATGTATGTCTCTTCTCAAGGATTTACATTTTTATGTTTATATTTTTGTATAAGCCAATGAATGACAACCATAATTTAAATTTATGTCGTGTTGGAAAAAAATATGATCAATCCTAATCTTTTGTCAAAGCAACACGCTATTGAAAAACTTGTCCAGAACAAGGCATTAATTCGGCAATATAAGCCATTGTTCTGGTAATGGTCGACGAGGATGTCAGGTTCTTAGGTTTCATTGAAAAATATAAAAAAGCACACTTTATGAGCATTTTCAATGCAAATCCGTCCAAATTGCATATTTTAATTGCAGAAATCGGATTTAGCAATTTCGAAAACATCTCATACCAATGATGTAGGTATGTCATCCCAACAATTTCATGCGACAAAAAAATAGTTGTCAGATTTCCGTCTAAAATTGTTTGTTATGCCTCTCCTTTCTGCAGGATTTCCGTCCAAATTTGAAATGATATCTCCAACGGAAATTCTTGGTTTTGCTTTGCGTTGAATGACGAAGTTTTCAGGAACCATAATTCTAAGGAAACAATTAGTTCAATCAAGGAACCATAAATCACTCAGGGACCATAATTCTAAGGAAATAATTAGTTCAAAGCCCTTCCCATGATCATATTTCCATTTTGCATTTGAAATTTGTTCAATGTTGTAGAACGTCGGTTCTTTTAAAATGAGGAAAACAAAATATTAGAGGAGTTTTAATGGATTAATTGAGCACTTTGATATGTCAACTCACATCATTATGAAAGCATTCATAAAATTGAATGGAAGTACAATTAGTTGATGTGATAATAGAAAAACACCTCAATTGGGTGTTAGTTGTTGTTTTGTACAAGGCATGCTTTATGAGCTTGTCATTGACATGTACAAATTTTGATGGACCAAACACAATTTGATAGATCTCAAAAACACAATCAACATGTAAATTGCAATTCCAAATAGGTTATTTAAAGTGGTCCTTAGTTTCATTCCCTTCATTTAACATCCATATTCTATATGGAGTAGTCAAGGCTTTTTGTGTTTTAAGTTAATTTTTTACCCTTTAGCATAGTTATTTGAATAATGATTCAAAATTAAATGATGGAAAATCAAAAGAGCATAAACTATTTGGAAAAAGAACGTACCCGAGGTAGTGGCCTCTTATTATGATCTAATTTTTAGTATTACCCATCCAATCATGTTTTTTAGTTAACACCTTGTTGTTCATGTACTTACAAACATGTGCAATAAGATCAATAACCATAAAAAATTGAGTAGTTCTAGCTTTTTGTGTTTTAAGTTCATTGTTTACCCTTTAGCATAGTTATTTGAATAATGATTCAAAATTAAATGATAGAAAATCAAGAGAGCATAAACTATATGGAAAAATAATGTACCTCAATTAGTGGTCTGTTATTATGATCTAATTGTTAATATTACCCATTGAATCATGTTTTTTGCACCACTATTAGTTAACACCTTGTTGTTCATGATGTATTTACAAACTTGTGCAATAAGATCAACAACCAAAAAGGGATAAGGCATCACACACAACCTCAAGGCCTTTGCACAATTTTTTTTAAACTAAGATACAATGCTTTACCAGAGGCTCCCTCAACAATCTTGGTGTATTCATTCTATAGTTATTGAGGGTGTCCTATACAATAGAATTGTGAATAGCTCAACTAACTTAATTTTCTTATTCAACTACGCTTATTTTGACTTGAATTTGCAGTTTTGAATTTGTGTTATTCAAATCTTTTATTGTTTTTGAAATTTTTCTAGTTCAAAAATTGGACGTTAATCAGTGAAGAAAAAAATTCGAACTTTTGGATGTTAATCAGTGAAGATTTTTTTTTGAACTTTTAGACTATTTTTTTATATGTTCTTATCTTGTTATTCTTCCATACGTATTATTTCTCTTGATAATCTTATCTTATAAGAAATAGATATGCAAGATATGTACAGAAACTATGTAAACATGGTATGTACAAGAACTATGAAGAATATTGTTACCTTGTCTTAGAATAAGAAGTTTGTTTTATCATGCTTGGTCTTCTTTGAGGGTTTCCTTTCCTCTGCATCTGATGCTTCGTGTGTTTCCTTCCTTTTCTTTAGCTCGAGACAATGATTCTTGTAGTGACCATATTTTCAACAGTTGAAGCATTGTATTTTTTACATATCTTTCTCTTGATTTGGCTTCTTCCTTGAGCCAAACTTCCTTTTATTCCTGAAATTCTTGAACCTTGTTGTGAAGGCTTGATCATTGTATTTCTTTTGGAGTTTCTCTTTCGCACTAATCCTTGATTCTTCTTGTGCACGGAAAGTCCAAAGTTCTTCAAATGTAGGATACTCCTTCCTTGTGTTCATGCTTGCAACAAATGCATCCCATGTCTTGGGAAAACCATTGAGTACTATATTTACTAGTTCCTTCTCTGAAATGATCTCTTCAATAGCTTGTATTTGATCTCTTAACTAAGAGATTCTCACAAAGTATGATGTTATGTTGTCATCATCATTCATTTTCATGTCACGAAGTTCATTCTTCAGACTCATTACCTGTCCAATGTTTCTGACTGAGAAGAGGTTTGTTAGAGCATCATACATCTTCTTATATGAGTCAAGATGGAAGATGTAGGGTCTCAACTGGTATTTTATAGAATCCACTATGATACTCATGGCATTAATGTCATTATCTTTGAGCTTCTCCATAACTACAACATTCTAAGGAATGTCATTATCTTTGAACTTCTCCACAACTACAACGTTCTAAGGTTCCTTCTCTTTTCCTTCTTCGAACTATGGTTCCATGATCTTTCCTTTCACGATGTCCAACACTTTATTCTTGGAAAGGATGAGGTCAATCCTTGTCTTCCACGCTCTGAAGTTAGAATCCCCTTCTAACTTGTTTTTTGACTTCATAGAGTAAGTCATAACTTCTTTGACTTGGTCAACCTTTGACTTTGGCCAAAAACTCAAACTTGACGTCTTGGCTTGCTGAGAATACCAAGAGGTGCGCTAGGCTAGGGCGCACTAGGCTATCCAAAAATTAGGTCAATATATTCAGTTAAGGTGCCTCAACAAGAGAGTTAGGGTTTCGTTGTTGCAGCAAAAGCTGACTGCAACTGCAATTGTAACTGAGAAAATCCTCCCAATCTATCTTCCAGCAGTTAGATTGTCCGAAGATAGTGTGGGCCCATAACCTATTAGAAAGTAATGGATGTGCTCGTTTAACCATAGACAATATAGAAATATTGTCACCCAATCATAGCCCGAAGCCACCCCAAGCACCTTAACCTTGACAGAGAATGATTCTGGAAGCAAACCAATAGCCAACCAAGGCTAATGCATAAAGATAACCAAGACTGGTCAGAAAGTCCAACTATAACCAACAGAAAGTCTGAGCCTAAACCAGGAAACCAAATTGCGGTAGTTGTCGGCTGTAGCTGCTCCCGGACTTGCGCACTAGCCTAGTTCTTGCAGTGCGCACTTCTTCCCAGTTGCAATTTTGAGCAGTGTCTGGAAAATGAGGTCTGAATACTTGTATTTATACTGTTTCCTGAGTTGTCTGGGACGAATTCTCATTCTGGAGACTAAATACTTAATATTAATTATTTCCTTGAGCTGACTTGTCTTCTAGGGTTATGTTCAATGCTTTAGGGTTACTCCTTGCTTCCCGAAAAATTCTATTCTCGTCAAGGTTACACGTGGAGGTAAATACCTCCCACAACTACCATAATATCAACACATATAGAAAAGAGATTGGATCGCTTTTTGATCTCAAATTGGTTGGTTGAAGAGCCTATTCTTTTCAGACAATGGGTAGGATCAGGAGGGGAATCGGATCACTACCCAATTTTTATGGAGATAACAGAGGCCACCAGAAAACCAGCCAACGCTTTCAAATTTAACTTTGGTTGGTTAAAAGAGGAAAGTTGCATAAAGTTGGTAAAGGATTTTTGGGCTCCTTTAGGGCCAACAGAGCGTGTTGTTGTCCAATTTGAAAGGAATTTAAAAGCCCTAAAAATTGCCACAAAAGCCTGGGAAAAAAAGAAAAAACAACAGCTGGAACAAGACATTATAAGCACGGAAGAAGCACTTCAGTCCCTCTATGACTCTGAAAAGGAGGTTTTTCCACCCCAGCAGAAAAAGAGGCCCTCTTATCCTTGGAAAAGAATAGAAGAGAGCTTCTCGAAGCTAGGGAAGAAGAATGGAGACAAAAGAGTAGGGCTTTGTGGCTTCACAACAGGGATGAAAATACAAAATTTTTCCAAGCTTATGCAAAAGGCAGGAAATTGGCAAACACCATATGGGGGCTAAAGGATCAATCGAGAAGGCAACTCTCTTCCTTTGAAGATTTGGCAAGGCTCGGGTCACAACACTTCAAATCCTTATATATTGTAGACAGAAGGGTGTCCTTAGATGCCATCCTTCAGATGACATTATTCTTCCCCTGTTTTGTAGAAGAGGAGGAAAATCTAGACCTAATGGTTGAAGTAACGGAAGAAGAATTAAAAGAAGTCCTTCACAGTTTTCAAAAAGAAAAAATGTCGGGTCTTGATGGTTGGTCCATGGACTTCTATGTAGGTCTTTTTGATCTCATCAGACAGGATATTCTCAAAGTTATAGAAGAATCCAGAGTAAATGGCTTCATCCAACCTTCTTTCAATGCCACTTTCATTGCTCTAATTCCAAAGCAGGATGCTCCAAAAAATTTGGATGAGTACAGATCCATTTCTTTGTGCGACTGCATTTATAAATTAATTGTAAAAATCAGTAGGAGAAGAATCAAAGGTATCCTCTCTAAATATATATCCCAAGAACAATTTGGTTTTTTGGAAGGCAGACAGATCCATGAAGCAATTGGTGTTGCTCAAGAAGCTATGCATAGTATAAAGACTTAGAGGCTAAAAGGAGCAGTGCTAAAGATTGATCTATCAAAGGTTTATGATCAAGTCAGTTGGATTTTCTTGAAACTTCTACTCACACATTTGGGCTTTGGATTTTCCTTTATAAATTGGATCATTAGTTGCATCACTACGATTTCCTTCGGCATGTTCATAAATGGGGCGCCCTCACCTTTCTTCCCTGTAGAGAGAGGGCTCCGACAAGGATGCCCTCTTTCCCCTCTTATATTTTTGTTAGTACTTGAAGGTCTAAGCAGGGCCTTATCTGAAGCTAAGAATAACAGAAGTTTCTAGGGTATTCCTCCTACCCACCATCCTTCCCTCACTTATTTTCTTTTTGTAGATGATGTACTAATGTTCTGCAGTGGAGAGGAGATGTCGAAAAGCTGGGAACCATCCTAGACCCTTTTAGTAGGGCTACAGGAATGCAAATAAATAGTTCAAAATCTACTCTCTCAACACACCTTATGGAACCAGAGGAAGTTTTGATCTATAAATCCCTCTTTCCCTTTGCAGAAAATCTCGTTGGCGAAGGTTTAAAATATCTAGGCTTTCATCTAAAACCAAACTCCTACACAAAATCAGATTGGAATTGGTTACTTGCAAAGCTCGAAAAAAAACTAAAATCTTGGAGTTTCAGGTGGTTATCCAGCATTGGCAGGTTGATTCTAGTAAAATTTGTACTTGAGGCAATTCCAATCTATTGGTTTTCTATGGCTTGGATTCCAAAAGGTACTCCGAACAAAAAAAGGAAGTTATACTTCAAATTTCTTTGGGGAGGTCAGAAGGAGAGTTTTATGATCCCTGGGTTAAATGGGACTCTCTAGTTATGCCAAAGTTGTTGGGAGGATGGGGACTGAAAAGTATCCAAAAATTTCCCATTGCTCTTGCAGCCAAGACAAGATGGAGGATGATCCAATCAGATAATTTATGGTCGAAGGTAGTTACTCAAAAATATGTAAGCACGGATTCAATTGTGGAATGGATTAGAAGGTCGACACATAGTTTCCAAAATGGCTCTATCAGGTGGAAGGCCCTTGTCAAATCTTTTCCGGTTATTAGCCAAGGGATTTTGCTTGGAAGGCCGGAAAAGGAAACTCCCTCGGGATTGGTAGAGATCCATAGTCGAGCAGCAATGGTTAACATATCCTTCCTCAGGTTTTAATCGACCGCTTGCATGAGATAGGATTCTTCCATCTAAATCATATTGTAGACGAACAACAAACGACGATTTGGAGATAGAGTTGGAAAGATGCACAAGCTTTGAACTTGGAAGAACAACTCTCTACTCTCTAGAGTGCATACATCAGGTCTCTCCAATTGAGTCATATCAAACTCAAATACCAAGATGATGAACTAATTTGGAAATTCAAACCTTTTGGGGTCTACGCCCCAAAAGATGGCTATTCTTTTTTAATGATCAATCTCAAACCACAGGCTCCTGATTGGTGGTGGTAAGGGGTCTAGAAATCCAAATGCCCACTAAAGGCCCAGATGTTCATGTGGTGCCTCATCAGGAGAAAGGTTCCCACTTGCGATAGAATGAAACTTAGAGGATTGGAAGGGCCAGGTTGGTGCCCTTTATGTAAGGGTAACGAGGAAACCTCTACACACATTTTCTTGATGTGCCCCTTTATTCTACAAACCTGGAGAGATGTATCTTCTTCAGTGGGTTTTTCTTGCAATTGGCTTGGGCCTTCCATTGAAGAGGCCTGGAGAACCTGGGTACAGGACCACATATTTAAAAACATTAAGGCACTTCCCCTAATTATTCTCTGGGGCATTTGGATTGCTCGTAATGATGCTATTTTCAAAGATAAGGCTTCCCTTCCTGATATAATTGATGTCCAAAGCCTCGCAATCCTTGCACATTTCCCCCAAGGAAAGGATTCTCCTCCTCCAAGACAGGTGGTGGCGAAACAGATTGATTTTTCCCGGTCATGGGCATTTTTTATGGTGCTTCTCAAGAAAATAGAGCCCGTTGTGGGGGTGGGGGAGTTCTTTTCTTTTCCCATTCACATTATTTCAACCTAAAGTGGGGCTTGGGCCAAGGAACAAATAATGTGGCAGAACTTTTGGCGCTAAAATTTATGCTCTCTTTTGCTTGTGAAAAGGAGATCTCAAATCTTCAAATTTTTGGAGACTCAATGTTGGTCATCAACTGGTTGAGGAGAACCCAATAGTGTCATAATATTATATTCTCTCCTATTCTGGATGAAGTCTTTACAACTACAAATTTATTCACAAATATGTTCTTCAATCAATGATGTCTACAAGGAAAGAAACATCAAGGCAAATTCCTTATCTAAAGAAGGTTCTCTCTTGGATCACAGGAAGTGGCACATCTTAGAATTCAAGGATGGATGAGCATTTCCATCGGTCATTTATAGAACAGATATAATCAAGCAGTGGATCTTCAACAAGTTTTTGTCTATTTTGGAAATTATTTTTTGTCTCTTTATGGGATCTTTGAATGGACTTAGATACTTTAATGGGAGATGGCTCTCGATTTCTCATAGTGATCATTCAAAGAATACGTTTAGTGTATCAAAGTTCTCTTTGGTGCAGATCCTCTAGTTTCTTGTCAAAACAAGAAGTTTCAATTTACAGCTAAGTCTCAGGAAAAAAACAATAATAATATCAAATTCATTCATAATTTTAAATTACTTTAATAAAATTAAAAAAAAAATATTATATTTTATTATAAATAAATTGAGTATCAAATTTTGATTTATATAAAATAGGTGTTGTCTAATTGTTCTACGACATAAATTTGCAAGAAATCGCAATTTTTTGTTGTTTAAATTGTATTTCTAAATACATAAATGGATTCATCGTGCTAAAAACTGTTGGGGCACTCGCATTAACCACTCAAATATGTAGATCCAACAATTTCTTTCATGATTTTGGGAAAAATTAAACAAAAAATATGCCCGAAAAAAAACAAACCCTTAGAAACAAAAAGTTTGTTTAACAAACAAATTACATGGCGAAGCATGTATACATTTGATAGGTTTTGACCAATTTGATAATTACACACAGCTACTAATAATGCTCAAACTAGTGGACTTACATATACATGACCACATTCCTATAATGGGCCTCAATGATGGATGACACAATGACTTATATTAATTGATGTGTTGCATGTGCTTAGCCTATGTAATTTGAAGTGACATACATTATCACATTTCTATGATGGGTCTCATTGATGGATGGCTTATGATATTAATTGATGTGTTTCATGTGCTTAACCAATGTAATTTGCTTACTACATATGCATGACTATGGACTTGAATTATGGATGACTTTTGAGATATGATTTTAAGATAAAATCCTTAGATACTCAAAAGAAACAAGTAAATTATATACTTATGTTATATTAAGGTACAAAATCACACTATGAACACTTGTAATTTTTCATAATTGAAATAATTTTAAAAATACAATTACATTTATTTATTTGAAAACAATTAAATATGAATTGAATATTTAGTTTAAAAAAAAAACATGCCATTCACATATATTTTTGGGAAATAAGTGACGTCTTCCATCTGAATTGGTTTATTTTATATTATATATTTTATAAATTACTTGTGTGACTGTACTGGTAAAAATTATGCAATAAATTTAAAATAAATGAGGTATAAATAATTGGTTGCAGAAAAAGCACTGAATTTGACACTTTATTAATCCACTTTCGATATTAACTAAAATCCAAATCCCATCAAGGGCTGAATTTGAGAATTTGAACTTGTTTGACATATCTGTTATGTTCAGTTTGATTTTTCTGACATATCTAACTTGTGACATATGTGTTATGTTCAATTTGATTTTTCTTACTTTAACCAATTGTAATATGCATCCACACATATGAATATTACTATCCGAAAAACAAAAGAATTCACTCTCCAACACGTGAATTTACTATTCAACATATGTGTTACAATTGGATCAATATATGCGTGAATTTACTATTCAACATATACGTTATAATTACGTTACATATATTTTATAGTATTCGTTGGATGAATCTTGTCTAACTGTGTTGTTTAAAATAAAATAGGTGGTGTCTAACTGTTATAGGTTTTAGATCTTTTCACTGAATTATGCAACACAAATCTACAAAAATCACATGTTTTTGCTATTTAAATTGTATTTATTATGTTACATATACGTTATAGTATTCGTTGGATGAATCTTGTCTAACTGTGTTGTTTAAAATAAAATAGGTGTTGTCTAACTGTTATAGGTTTTAGATCTTTTCACTGAATTAGGCAACATAAATCTACAAGAAATCACATGTTTTTGCTATTTAAATTGTATTTATAAATATAGAGAACAGTTAAACTACAGCTATAAAATATAAAAAACAAATCCTTAAAAACAAAATGGTTTGTTTGACAAACACATTACATTATCAAAACATGAATACGTTTAATAGGCTTTGACCAATTTGATAATTAGACAGACTAATAATACTCAAAATGGTAAACTTTTTACTGACATATACATAACCACATTCTTATGATGAACCTCATTAATGAATGAGCCAATGATCTATGATATTAATTGATGTGTTTCATGTGTAATGACTTTTTACTGAATAAGAATAAGGAAAGATACATTACCACATTCCTATGATACCTCGTTAGTCGAATCTTGATCGAACTTTCTAAATATGTGTGTTATTTGTTATGATGGCCTCGTTGGTGGAATCTTGATCGAACTTTCTGAATAAGGAAAGTTATGTGTTACAATTGGATCAAAACGGCTCAATTTGAATTGCGTTATACTATTCGTTGGAATCTTGATCGAACTTTCTGAATAAGGAAAGTTATGTGTTACAATTGGATCAAAACGGCTCAATTTGAATTTCGTTATACTATTCGTTGGATGAATCTTGATCGAACTTCCTAAATAAGGAAAGTTGATGAATCTTGATCGAACTTCCCAATAAGGAAGCTACCACCAAGCCTGTACATGCTTTTGAACCTGCTGGCCGAAATCACCATGAAACTGCGACAACAAACCAGAATGCCTGCTCATTTATGCTCCTTCGCATATTCAAATAGTAATGTATATGTCCGAAATCGCCAGGAACCGTGACAACAAACAAGAATAGTCTGCCCATTTCATTCCTCTCTGCATATTCAAATAGTAAATGTATATCCCACTGTTTCATTGCATATATATCATGATCGCTCCGTCAAATGGACCCATTTTGGCCAGGAAACGAAATGCCTTCCAATCTGAGATGCACCGAGCTTAGATTTAGGATCTTCTGCAAATTTAGTGACAAAACTGGAGATCGATTATATATGTGCAAACTATTTCCTTCGATCTCGGATAGTGATGCGTTTACTGAAGCTTAGCAGCACGGAGGATTCCTGGGCATTTTCGATTAGTTTTGTATCTATAAATTTAATCTTCAGAAGTTGGTTATGTGTGAGCATGAGTAGAAAGTTAATACATTGCCTCATAAACTTAGCATCTGGGTAATTAAGCGGGTTGGGAATTTCAGTCTTAGTTATCGTGTTAAGTGTTGGATCTGAGATCGGACCGCCATTCATGCCGTGCTCTCAATGTATGTTCAGGCACAGATGGACTGGTAGATATGAAGCACATCTCTGGGATAAGAACTGCTGGAATCAGGAACAAAATAAAAAGGGCAGGCAAGGTATTATGTCTTTCTAGCTCTGCATGCTGCTGTATATGGTAGTTTCGGGAGACTGTTTCTTTTTCAGGCTTGATTTATGACAATGTGCTTAGTTTGCATTTGGTTTCTAAACTGTGAATTTGACATCAACTGAAAAATTTGCTGTATGTCTACGCCTTGCGTTGAACACGACTGTATTCTTTACATGCAAACTCAGTCTACCTTGGTATGTATGCAGGACTTCATTCCATCGCATCCCGATATTTTATGGGTCTCATTTGTAAAATATCCTTGAAGCAGCTAAGTGCCTAGAAATCGCCAGGAAACTGCGACAACAACCAGAATGTATCAATCTTAGAAGTGTGGGATATGACGCAGCAATTGCCTCTTTCCACCAGGTAATTGTAAGTTAGTTGGTCTCTGGCTTCCAAATTTCTATTTTCAGATGTATGCCTTTGAGTTGGTCTCTTGGCTTCCAAATACAAATCTGGATGTGTTCTCATGTGTAATGACTTTGACTGAGATATACATTACCACATTCCTATTCCTATGATGGCCTCGTTGGTGGAATCTTGATCGAACTCCAAATATGTGTGTTAAGGTTATGATGCATATGCTTTGCTCCGGCATGCTTTTGCTTCTTTGGAATTGAGGTTGCTTTTGGCATTTGAGGGTACGGTCATGCTCTGAAAGCTCTGTTAATGTATGTTTGTATGCTCCGAATGCTCCAGCTGCATTCGTCTCTGTTAATGTATGTTTGTATGCTATGAATGCTCTATGTATGTTTGTATGCTCTGAACGCTCTATGTATTCGTCTCTGAATGCTATGAATCTCTGAATGTTGTTAATGTATGTGTGTATGCTCTGAACGCTCTGTTAATGTATGTTTGCATGCTCTATGCTCTATGTATTCGTCATTTAAAGATCAGTTAAATGGTTAGGTGGCTCTGATTTACTAGAATAAAGCAGTGGTAATATCTTTATTTGATGATTTTATTTGATGCATTTTTGAAAGACATTTATCCATTCTGAACTCGTGGTGTAATTAATTTAATTACAGAAATGAAGCAATTACAGAGGAGGTACTATGTAATTACAGAAATGAAGCAATTACAGAAATGAAGCAATTACAGAGAAGGTACTATGTTGTTCATGGGTTGGCTGACCAAAGCGTCTACACAACAACAATTGAGATTTTTGAGCAAGAAAACAATTGGATTGTCTACACACCCAAATGCAAAAGAAAATGAAAGAGGTAAATGATTCTACTGTTTCGTTCTTATAGTTTCCCTTTAATGGAGTAGGAACAAATAAAATAAAATAAAATCCACCTTTATATTCTTGCATGTGTATACTGTTTGGATTCTAGATTAGATTGATTGTTCTCTGTTCTCTGCCAGAATAGATTACTTCGTTTTGGCATATAAGCATTTCGTAGCATTTCTCTGATTTTTGGCATTGGTTAAGTGACAGTTGTATTAATGGTGATATGGCAAGTAGCACCAAGTTATTTTTATCTTGTTTTTTTCCAAATCCTAGGCTCTAGGGTTACTTCTTACCACTCTTAAAATTTGTTAAATGCTTGGGTTAGGGTTGGTTTAATAGTTGAAAGGGTTACTCCTTGCCACTCTTAAAATTTATTAAATGTTGGGTTAAAATTAATTTAATAATTGGAAACAAGATGGATTATGGGGTAGGATCTTAGCTGTGGAAAAATGTCTAGGTATTATATTATATAATTAAGAGCAAAGTAGTTATGTTATATGACACGACTCCATCAAAGATAATACTTCTCTGAGTTTACACTGAATTATCCAATAGAGTTTTGATTATTTTAAGAAAAATAAATGAATACATGTAAACATGTACTTCAATATTTCTATGGTGCCCAGTAAAACTTATTATTCGACACTAAAGATTCCTACATATGTAGATTACACAATAAAAAGGAATACCTCATTGAGGACAATCCTTTCATTTGGGTTTACGTCCATTTACAATTGGATGAAGATCATTACGAAAACTACTGATGTTTGGAGGTCTGAGAATTACGACTATAAATATTCAAATCTAAAAGTTTCTACACTGCACATCTAGAGGATGCAAACTTGCTTACGTGTACGTAACATTGGGGATGCAAACCTGGTTAGTTTAGGAGTATATTGCACTTTATCGTTGTCATTTGGGCGCTTCTTGGAAAATTTCTGATATAATATAAAATTAGCCTCAGAGGCTAATATATAATTAGCCACCTAGATTCGCAATTATTAGAATACAACATAAATGCTATTCGGTTTTTAGTTCTTCTTTTAAGATAAATTTATCAATCTAAAATCAATACAACTTCAAAGCTTTGTAAATTTTGGATACCTTCTACCTATTATATCCATGATAATCCTTATTGGAATTCCTTTCACACTAATACCTTTGATTACATTAAAAAAAAAGGCTTATTAGTTGGCAATAGGTCTCTGAAATTAGTGTTAGATATTTCCTTCAACAACAAAAAACACAAAAACCATTACAATAGAAATAGTGCAGGAATGTCCTAGTTTGTACAAAGTTTAGTATTGGCATTGAGTCTCTGAAATTAGTGTTAGATATTTCCTTCAACAACAAAAAACACAAAAACCATTACAATAGAAATAGTGCAGGAATGTCCTAGTTTGTACAAAGTTTAGTATTGGCATTGAGCCATAAAGTAGGCAGAATCAATAAAACTTAATATACTTGGAAAGATTACTTGAATTCCAAGTATACTAAAATTACTGAATTAAGTTTGATTAGTTTTAGAAAACAGATTATTTTTTATAAATATGTTTGTCCATAATTATAGCTCTATATTCTTATTGGATTGCCTTATAGGGCACTCAATTTCAACCATTATAGGATCGCTCAATCTCTCTTGGTTCACTGTTTGCAATCAATTTTCAAGCACGATGTATAGTTTTCAACATTTTGTTTCTTAGGTTAAATGGGCAAATTAGTTTTATTAACAACTAACAAAGTGTTATTCAATTGCTACTTTCCAATTATGAAAATAATGTAACAATGGGCACGGGTTTCTAACTGGATCAATGTCATCATTTTTTTCGAAGTAAGAAAATTTGCTTCTCTTAAATTTATCTCAGGTCACAAGTTATTAAATAGATTGCCTTTACTCTTTTCACTACTATTCCCGATGTTACTGTTGAAAGCACTTTAGTTTCTGTGGCAATTGGGTTTCTCCTCAATCAAGTACAATGCCAACATCAATAGTATTAAATTTCTTAAAGATTAATTTCTTCATCTCCCCGACGATTTAGACAGTTTTTCCACTTTTAAAACTCTCCTATGCTTTCTTGCAAAAAAGATCTCAATTTTGTTCAACAACTTTGACAAAATCCTCTTTCGGGTGTGGACTTTTAGCTTAATACTATTCAATTAATTTTTTATATTTATTTTTTATTTTTCTTTTAATCAACGGTTTTCATGACTAACTTGTTTTTCTATCATTTATGTTTTCTTTGTATCTTTTTGAAGTCCTAAACTATTTTCAATGTGTTGAAAAAATCCAATTAAAAGTAGAAATTCTTTCTGGGCAAATTATATGGCTCCTATCTACTTTAGGTGAGGGTGCTTCCAACACAAATACCATTTCTACTGTGCAATTAACTTGTATTACTGCAATTAACTTCAGAAAATAATTTTTTAATCTTCCACTCATACATTTAGACTCGTAGGATACCCATTTTATGTTCTTAATCCTCTACTCATACATTTAGACTCATAGGATACCCATTTTATGTTACATACAACTAGACTCATAAAAACTTGGTTGCAGAGGGAACCCTCTGAAAACTCTGCTGCAGCCTTGCCCCATTTTGTCTCTTTTGCTCACATGGAGCAACGTAATTCCCCCAATCTATATTTTTCTACAAAGAAACCCTTTGAAATTTTTTTTGCAGAGTAACCCTTAGATGTCCCTGTCCCGTTTTGTCTTTTTTGCCTCACATAGGATAGTGTAGCCCTAATATATATCTTTCTAGTAGTACCCCTAATATATATATTTCTAGCTGATTCATAATTAATTGTTAAACATCAGCAATAAGATGACGAATCTTAACTTTCCTTCCTCCTCTTGTCATCCCTTCAATGTTTTTTGCCTTAACTTACTTTGTCTCTTTCCCTCACATAGGGTAGCATATTGCCACCTAATCTATCTATAGTTGGTCCATATTAATTGTGAAACATTAGCAATAAAATGAGAAGTCTTCACAACATTCCTTTCTCCTCCTGTCATCCATCTTTTTTTTTTTGTTAACATAGTCAGGCTCTTTTGATAATTAATTTACTTTATCGGTCCCTCCTTGCAAATCTAATATTAACACATCCTCTCAATTCTCAATTTTCTTTGTACGTCATCTTTGAAACAATGTAATCTTTGAAACCCTTGTCCACATAAGTACATGGGGCTTTCTTCCGCCTCTGCCCCGCTCTTCGTGGAAAGTTTCGTACTGTAACCGACTGCTAAGATTGAACACTAAAGGAAGGACTGGGTCTATTCGTGATAAACCACATTAATATTGCACTGTGAAAGTAAATTTTCCACCTTCACAGTGGACCTAAATCTACGGACATCCAACCCCATAAGATGCTCAAAATTACGAATCCATCTTGCAATTTTATCATCATCATTGATCTGCACAAATTTGATAGATTATTTTCAGTCTCTCAGCATTAAATTCAAAATATTATTTTCAGTCTCTCAGCATTAAATTCAAAGTACTACTTAATCCTTCAAAACTAATATTTGAAGCCACCATGTCATCTACTTTTCCACTCAAGGCTGCAATTGAAATTTTACAAGTCGACAATGCAAAAATTTACCAAATTCAACTTAAGATCCAACGACAATACAATGTACCTACTATTATATTGCTTATAAATTCAAAGTATTCTTTATATATGGCATCAAGGGATTTATGTGTTGGGCTCTGTCGAGCCTGGCGGTATGGCACTCGCTCTGTCGAGCCTGGCGGTATGGCATTCGCTCTGTCGAGCCTGGCGGTATGGCACTCTCTAGCAGGGTATGACATCCCCTGCCATTCCCCATTGCACAATGGCACTTGTCAAGTGCTCTGTTGTGAATGCCAGTGATTCTTACACATGTGGCATACAGTTGTGTAAAGTGAACTTACCTAGAGTCCAACTAGGTTGACTTAGCAAGTAGAATAATGACTAATTTTAGAAAAGGAATTAAATCTTGCTAGATCTTAGTCATGATGTGTTTCTAAAAACTGGATGTAGATTATAATTAATGAAAAGGAAAATCTCAATAAAGACCTTGATTGGTTTGAGATTACACTAGTTTTAAGAATTACATGGAGAAAATGAACTGTTGAAAACTGAGTTGTTAAAAAACCATCACTAATAATACTGATCTGTTCAAAATTGTCCATCATTTGTTAGTGACCTTTGAGACTCAAGGATTCTAAATATTCAAATCTAAAAATTAGCCCAAATGGAATGTTGGTTGGTTTGAGAGTACATGGCATTTAATCTCTACCCTTTGAACCTTTCCTTTAACTAAGAGTAGCTCTAGATTTTATATGATATAATTAGGAGTAGAGGTGGCCATTATTGAAATTAAAAATAAAATAATTATAGTTTTGATTTAATCTTTTTTTCTTATAACTAAGAATAAAGGTGATCATTAATAAGATTAAAAATAAAATAATTGTGATTTTAGCTTTTTCCTTTTGTTAAATTTGGATAAGTTTTCCAATTTAGTACTATCCTTTGCCAATCCTAATACCTCTAAGCTATCATATCCTTATTTGCATTTCCTTCCACATAATATATTCTTTTACTTAATAACAACTTTTGGCACGAGTAGTAGTCACTATGTGTATGAAATTAATTAAACCATTATGAAGGAGTGTGGGTAGTATTCAATGGCAGAGCAAGGGATATTAGAAGTTTATATAACATTTGTGTTTATGAAATTAATTAAACATTATGAAGGAGTGTGGGTAGTAGTCAACGGCAGAAAGGGAATAGTAGAAGAAGTTTATATGGCATTTGTGTTTCTTCTATTGTGAATAACATTGTAATGCACAACCATATGTAAGGAAAGTTAGATTAATAGGAGAAATGAGCAGGGCAAGGATAAAATCACTAATTCCCTAGTCTCATATGTGAAATTTGCTATCTATTCATGATATAGGTAAGGTTTTTTAACATAGTTTCTCGTGTTATCATGGTCCTAGAAAAATGTGCATGCAAGGTCCAACTTGCTTCAAAAGTACTTGGTACCGCGTTATCATGGTTGTGTATAAATTTTCTTTTTGATTTAAATAGTATGGTTGAATATCATGATCATATGTCATTTTTAATATAGTAGTTAAACTTTTAAATAAGAATGAAATTCCTTTAAACCATTTTGAAGTAGACATCAAATCTACACTTTTTTTTTAATTAACAAAATTACAGTTATATATCAAATTTATTGGCATTTTTAATATAGGATTCAAACTTTTAAAATGAGAATGAAATTCCTTTAAAATATCTCCAAGAAGGGATAAAAAACAAACTATAAAATGGAGACTAATCTTCACCATTATTTGAGAGACCACAAACATAGATATTTATCTTCACCCACATCTAAGAAGCCCAAAAACAATGACTACAGACACAAACATAGATTATAGCCTTCACCCACTTTTACTACCCCAAACCATGACCACTTGACCTAAGGTTAAATATAGATTATAGCCTTCCCCCACTTTTACTACCCCAAACCATGACCGCTTGACCTAAGGTTGAATAATATATGATTGAGAAATAAGCCCAGCTGCAGGGCTTCAAGGTTTCATCTTCCCTTATCAAAGGCTTTTTTTTTATTTGTATATAAATTCAATGCCTTCTATGCAAGAACAGAGTTATTGTTCTATAGCTTCCCTGCCTTTTTTCTTATCCGTTTATTTTCCATTTAAATTTGTAACTTGGAAGGGCTTGATTGTGACGCCCCCACACAATTTTCTTCCCTAATTCCAATCTTATTTCTTTCAGGTGTTTTTTTAAATAGTTAATTTGATATCTCTAATTTCTTAGGTAAACTTCATCTATTTAATTCATCATTATACATCAAATCACAACCGTTAACAAACATCCGCATTACATATTTTTTTGCATTGTATTGTATAATTAGAAGCGAGTTTCACCATTACTTTTGATTAAAAATAATTTTACTTCTATTTCTCTTTCTCTGTCTTTTAATTTGTTAGTTTTAATAAATGTAATTGATATGTTTTTTTTATTCTATAATTAGAAGCGAGGTTAACCATTATTTTTAAGTACTTTTGTTTCTCTGCCTTTGTTAGTTTTAATAAATTTATTTGATATGGTCTTTGTTAGTTCACCAAACTAGAAGTTAGTTACAAACACCTAAAAACAAGATCTAATTAGATTTTTTTTTAAATCAGATTTATCAAGTGAGCCAAACAATTCACAAAAAAAACTCCAAACAAATGTATTTTTATAAAATGTTATAATTGTAATTATAATTGGGAAACTTTGTTACATGATGATATTAATATGGTTGTTTTTTAATATATTTTTAAAGTTGTTATTTTTTTTCAATTATTATAGTGTTTATGTAGATTATTGTTTTTTTAATTATTTATTAAAATATTAATGTAAACAAATTTAATATAAATAAATAATGATGAGT
>SNQJ01S0025322.1:58798-97598 GCA_010110895.2 Picea sitchensis
AACCGAGTGTGGCATGCTCTTCACCACTTAAAGAAGGGACTCCATCATATTTGGCAGTGATGACACAGAAGGGCGTGAGTGTAATGCATGATGAGAGGGAGGAGCCTTTTATGATGAGTCCAGACGAGGAGGATTTTGAGTTGCAGGAACTTGAGGAGAGTTTTGATTGTGCTCCGATGTGGCATTGTGGGGGTTAGGAGGAATTTCCTTTGGAGAGCTCATTAGAGGTTAAAATCTTAGTTGTGGAGGAGATGGTTGAACACCTTCCTTGTGGACAGGTCTACGAGGAAATATATGCATACTTGGATTGGGTGGACAAATACATGACATACATGGACACACTCTAGGATACAGGTTCAGTCACCATCAATAGAGTATTGGGTCCAATAGTGCATACATGGTACAGGATGGAACATGAGGAAACAGTGGTGTGCAATAGTATAGAGGAGTCCTCTTTGGCACATGGTGGTGTGCAATGGAGCTTCAATGTGTTTCCTCCAGGGAGACCTCCTGACAGATATTTTAAGCATACCATCGAGTTGAGGTTACCTAGGATCAATGAGTGGATGGGTGAGCCTGAGAGAGCCATACATCTCTCAATGAGCTATATTCATCGTGGGTGTCATCAGACTTGGGAAAGGGAGCATGATACACATAGATATTCTTTCAGACGTTATCATGAGCTCTTGGTCATACCCTTGGGGTTGACCAATGCATTATTTGTTGTCCAGTCTTGCAGGCAGTGGCAGAGGCATTTGTTGATTGATGCCTTCATTGTACATAACATGACATGGGAGGTTCACCTAAGTCACTACTACATATGGGTGGATTATTCCACGATTTTTTCCATCTCCACACGGTGTGTCATTTCGATTCAGCTCACCCCGACATGGTGTGTCTTATGCTAACTTCACAGTAAGCACCGTCGTCGATGCATCCAAGTTTTACATTAAACGGTGCTTCCTCTTAAACGACCCAAAGCATCAGTGCGTTCCATTTAACATGTTAGTGATTTTTGAAATCCAAAGCACCAGTGCGTTCCATTTAACCAAGCGCACTGTTAAAAATGACACATGAAATATAACTCAGTGGTGCAACCATTTTAAGCAAATGCATCAGTCCAATTAACAGATCCACATCAGAACAAATATTGACCGATTTGGCATTGTGTGGTGTTTCCTTTGATGCCTCATGTCTAGTGCTCTACTATTCACAATGCACCGTTAAACAAAACAATAGTGCTTCAATAAAACGGGTGCACTGGTGTGTTCCTAGTAACAAAATGAACCAATTAATTTGCAATGAATCAATATAATAGAACTGTTCCCATAATGCCAAAAACCACACTAGTATGTTATATTATACGACGCACTGCTAAACATCAATCGGTTGCTCCGAAAACTATAGCACACTGGTACTGTCAATTAGATAAATTGCATCAGTGTGAACACATTTCATAAAAATGGGTCGACAATGTGTTTATGTTAACCAAATGCACCATTGCACTGTGTCATTTCGGTGGACACCCCATAACCAGTGCTCTTGACAATAGAACAATGTTAAACAAAACGCCGATGCTCCAATAGCACAGTAGCACCTGTGCATTTATATTAACACACCACACGACTTAAGTTGATATAAAACAATTTCACTTGTTAGTGTGCCTGAATCAAAACAATGCATCAATAATGTAAAGAGCATGGCACCGGGATGGATTTTCACAAATTATCAGCGCAATGCATCTTATGTTAAGCATCACTAAGATGCTAGGAAGTGCACCAATTGAGATAAACACACCAGGGTGTTCTATTAATCGAATGCACCACCAAATTTTTGAAACAAAAATTTTCCTCTGCGATTTAAACTTATGAACCACAAACTGAGCAAACACACCAAAAATTTTAGTGGGAGCATTACAATGGTATCAGAGTTGTGCATCCTGCTAGCCTAAGGGATTATTAATGTTTGTAAATCAGTCAACATCGGTAATTTGGTATCAAGGCACATTAAGTGGTTAAGGGATGGAGTCAAATCAGGAGTTCAAGGCAAAGTTTTTACAATCCTGTTAGGAATATGCAAAAAATCTAACCACAGAGCCTCTAGAGTGGTTGAAGCCACACTTATCAGTGGGGAAGAAGAGAAAAGGATCCAAATATAGAGAGGTTGATGAAGCCAAAAATTCATCACAGGTGGACTTGTTGATGACACAAGCACATTCACATATGGAGGAGCATGCTTCTTGCCATGATGAGGAGGTGTGCATTGAGGAAGACCAATACCAAGAGGTTATTTGTGAAGAGGCAGTTGACACTATAATGTTGGAGGATTATGAAATTAGTACGCATTATGAGGTAACATATTTTCCCACTTATTATGACTATGAGGATGACGACACACCAATATCTAGTACACCATCGACATTGACATGTGGAGCCCATGACACTAACACATGTGATGGACAGGTTGATGGCATGCATGTTGAGGATGCTTATGAGGATGTGGATGTGATAGCACCTACATATGATGAAGACACAACACCATTTCCAGTTTATGATCCCTATGATGAGGAGGGCATGATGCTACCCACATATCACAGAGGATGGGTGTTTGAGTGATTTCCATGGGACATGGATCATTCTTCACAGGAGCCATGCATGGAGGGTAGCTCACATGAGGAAGCCAAAAATTCATCACAGGTGGACTTCTTGATGACACAAGCACATTTACATATGGAGGAGAATGCTTCTTTCCATGATGAGGAGGTGTGCATTGAGGAAGACCAATACCAAGAGGTGATTTGTGAAGAGGAAGTTGACACTATAATGTTGGATGATTATGACACTAGTACGCATGATGAGGTAACATATTTTCCCACTTATTATGACTATGAGGATAACGACACACCAATATCTAGTACACCATCGACATTGACCTGTGGAGCCCACGACACTAACACATGTGATGGACAGGTTGATGGCATGCATGTTGAGGATGCTTATGAGGATGTGGATGTGATAGAACCTACATATGATGAAGAAACAACACCATTTCCAGTTTATGATCCCTATGATGAGGAGGGTATGATGCTACCCACATATCACAGAGGATGGGTGTTTGAGTGATTTCCATGGGACATGGATCATTCTTCACATGAGCCATGCATGGAGGGTATCTCACATGAGTCCCATCATAGCATTGTATCACCTAGTGCATCAGCGTGATGTTGATGAGGGGAGAATTCTTACATATGACATCCCAGGCCACTTGGATGCAGTTGGAAAGAGGCCTTTAGCATCATGTGTTTTGGAGGATTGCTTGTTAGTGACCGAGGATCAGATCACATGGGTGCTGAACAGAGTCGATGGAGCTAATAGATTCATTGAGGAGATTATGTGGAGATCTCAAATGGGGGAGATTCATAATGGAGTGGCAAGTGGAGTTACTAGTGCACAATTACGTATCATCAAGGAAGCACTACACCAGTCAGACTAATGGGCATTGTTTGAGGAGAGGGACCTTGCTCTCAAGTTTTCTAAGGACAAGGAAAGATAGGTTGAGGAACTACATTATCAATCGAGTGTGGCATGATCTTCACCACTTAAAGAAGGGACTCCATCATATTTGGCAGTGATGACACAAAAGGGCATGAGTGTAATGCACGATGAGAGGGAGGAGCCTTTTATGATGAGTCCAAATGAGGAGGATTCTGAGTTGCAGGAACTTGAGGAGAGTTTCAATTGTGCTCCGATGTGGCATTGCGGGGGTTAGGAGGAATTTCCTTTGTAGAGATCATTAGAGGTTCAGAGCTAGTTGTGGAGGAGATGGTTGAACACCTTCCTTGTGGAACAGTCTACAAGGAAATATATACATACTTGGATTGGGTGGAAAATACATGACATACATGGACACACTCTAGGATGCAGTTTCAGTCACCATCAATAGAGTATTGTGTCCAATAGTGCATACATGGTACAGGATGGAACATGAGGAAACAATGGTGTGCAATAGTATAGAGGAGTCCTCTTTGGCACATGGTGGTGTGCAATGGATCTTCGGTGTGTTTCCTCCAGGGAGACCGACGACATTTTAAGCATACTATTGAGTTGAGGTTACCTAGGATCGTTGAGTGGATGGGTGAGCCTCGGAGAGCCATACATCTCTCAATGAGCTATATTCATTGTGGGTGTCATTAGACTTGGGAAAGGGAGCATGATACACATAGATATTCTTCCAGACGTTATCATGAGCTCTTGGTCATACCCTTGGGTTGACCAATGCTCTAGTTGTTGTCTAGTCTTGCAGGCAATGGCAGAGGCAGTTGTTTCTTGATGCCTTCATTGTACATAACATGACATGGGAGGTTCACCTAAGTCACTACTACATATGAAGGTTATTATTCCGAATTGTTCTTAATGCCCATTATATTCTTCTTCTTCTTTTTAATTCAAGGTGATTTTCACCGCTATTGCCACGGAAAGTTCGCTACATAGTGATGAGTATGGTTTTTAAATTACAGGATTTTCACGCTATTGCTACAAAGTTCGCTACAGCGAAGGATTATTGCCTACCTCAAAGAAGTTGTTGATCAAGTTATTAATGATGATATGGATGGAGATAACGTTAGCGATACAAATCAGGAAGATGAGAAACATAGATTGATCCAAGACATATTTAAGTTCCAATGGATGAGGATAACTAGGATGATAGTGATGATGTTGATCCTCTACTCGGTAAGTCACGCCAACTCTTTATGAAGGCTCAACAACAAATCTTCTATCCGCTTATATTGTTGTTGGTGAACTGAAGGTTTTAATGGTTTATCAAACATATGCCTCACATAGATATCAAGGTATTTAATTTGTTAATTATTTTATGCATGTGTGTTCTCACAATACTTAAAAGGTTCAATTTTTTCCTATAATGTTATTTTTTTTCTATTTTCTAGAAATGTATGGATGCTTATATTGGATGATTAATATTGTTTACAATAATTTATTGTTTTGAATTTTGTAGATTGTTTGGGGAATTTCTATTAATGACACAACATTTTGGCTACCAAAATATCAAGAATATCCTGATTATGAAATAAATTGAAATGGAAAAAATATTTTCCAATACACATATATTGGTATGTATGTCTCTTCTCAAAAGATTTCCATTTTTATAGTTTATATTTTTGTATAAGCCAATGAATGACAACCATAATTTAAATTTATGTCATTTTGGAAAAAAAATATGATCAATCATAATCTTTTTTCAAAGTAACATGCTATTGCAAAACCTATCCAAAACAAGGCATTAATTCAACAACATAAGCCATTGTTCCGTAATGGTTGGCGAGATGCTAGGGTTCTTAGGTTTCATTGAAAATATAAAAAGCACAATTTTATGAGCATTTCTAATGCAACCACGAATTGCATATTTTAATTGCAGAAATTGGATTTAGAAATTTCCAAAACATCTCATACCAATGATGTAGGTAGGTCATCCCAGGGATTTCATGCGAAAAAAAAATATCTATCAGATTTCCATCTAAAATTGTTCGTTATGCCTCTCCTTTCTGCTGGATTTCCGTCCAAATTTGAAATGATATCTCCAACGGAAATTGTTGGTTTTGCTTACTGAAGGATGAAGTTTTCAGAACCATAATTTAAGGAAACAATTAGTCTAACTAAGGAACCATAAATCACCAGAACCGTAATTCTAAGGAAATAATTAGTTCAAAGCCCTTCCCATGATCATATTTCCATTTTGGATTTGAAAATTGTTCAATGTTGTATAACATCGGTTCTTTTAAAATGAGAAAAACGAAATATTAGAGGAGTTTTAATGAATTAATTGAGCACTTTGATATGTCAACTCACATCATTATGAAAGCATTCATAAAATTGAATGGAAGTAAAATTAGTTGATGTGATAATAGAAAAACAACTCCATTGGGTGTTAGTTGTTGTTTTGTACAAGGCATGCTTTATGAGCTTGTCATTGACATGTACAAATTTTGATGGACCAAACACAATTTGATAGATCTCAAAAACACAATCAACATGTAAATTCCAATTCCAAATAGGTTATTTAAAGTGGTCCTTAGTTTCATTCCCTTTATTTAACATCCATATTCTATATGGAATAGTCGAGGATTTTTGTGTTTTAAGTTCATTTTTACCCTTTAGCATAGTTATATGAATAATGATTCAAAATTCAATGATGGAAAATCAAAAGAGCATAAATTGGTCGGAAAAAGAACGTACCCGAGGTAGTGGCCTCTTATTATGATCTAATTGTTAGTATTACCCATCCAATCATGTTTTTTAGTTAACACCTTGTTGTTCATGTACTTACAAACATGTGCACTAAGATCAATAACCATAAAAAGGGAGAGTAGGGTCCCGCTTTTTTTTTTAAGTTCATTGTTTACCCTTTAGCATAGTTATTTGAATAATGATTCAAAATTAAATGATGGAAAATCAAGAGAGCATAAACTATATGGAAAAATAATGTACCTCAATTAGTGGTCTCTTATTATGACCTAACTGTTAATATTACCCATTGAATCATGTTTTTTTGCACCACTATTAGTTAACACCTTGTTGTTCATGATGTACTTACAAACTTGTGCAATAAGATCAACAACCAAAAAGGGATAAGGCATCACATACAACCTCAAGGCCTTTGCACAATTTTTTTAAAACTAAAATACAATGCTTTACCAGAGGCTCACTCAACAATCTTGGTGCATTCATTCTATAGTTATTGAGGGTGTCCTATACAATAGAATTGTGAATAGCTCAACTAACTTAATCTTCTTATTCAACTACACTTATTTTGAATTGAATTTGCAGCTTTGAATTTGTGTTATTCAAATCTTTTTTTTTTGAAATTTTTCTAGTTCAAAAATTGGACATTAATCAATGAAGAAAAAAATTTAAACTTTGGGATGTTAATCAGTGAAGAATTTTTTTTAGAACTTTTAGACTATTTTTATATAGCAATTCTTTATCTTGTTATTCTTCCATATGTATTATTTCTCTTGATCATCTTATCTTATAAGAAATAGATATGCAATATATGTACGTAAGACTATAAACATGGCATGTACAAGAACTATGGAAGAATATTGTTACCTCGCCTTAGAATAAGAAGTTTGTTTTATCATGCTCGGTATTCTTTGAGGGTTTCCTTTCCTCAACAACTGATGCTTCAGGTGTTTCCTTCCTTTCTTTAGCTCAGACAATGATTCTTGTAGTGACCATATTTTCATTGAAGCATTGCATTTTTATATCTTTTCTCTTGATTTGGCTTCTTCCTTGAGCCAAACTTCCTTTATCAATGAAATTCTTGAACCTTGTCAGTGGAAGGCTTGATCATTGCATTCTTTTGGGGTTTATCTTTTGCACTAATCCTGATTCTTCTTGGTGCAATAAATTTAGTCCAAAGTTCTTCAAATGTAGGGATACCTTCCTTGTGTTCATGCTTATGAAAATGGCCCCATGTCTTGGGAAGACCATTGAGTACTATATTTATTAGTTCCTTTCTCTCAGAAATGATCTCTTCAATAGCTTGTATTTGATCTCTTAACTGAAAGATTCTCACAAAGTAGTATGTTATGTTGTCATCATCATTCATTTCATGTCACAGATCTCATTCTTCAAACTCACATCATCTAATGTTTTTGATCGAGAAGAGGTTTGTTAGGGAATCATACATCTTCTTATATGAGTCAAGATGGGAGATGTAGGGTCTCATGGTCTTTTATAGAGTCCACCATGATACTCATGGAATTAATGTCATTCGAACTTCTCCATAACTGCAACGCTCTAAGGTTCCTTCTTTTCCTTCTTCAACTGGTGGTTCCATGATCTTTCCTTCAATGATGTCCAACACTTCTTTATTCTTTGGCAAGGATGAGGTCAACTCTTGTCTTCCATGCTCCGGGTTAGAAACTCTTCTAACTTGTTTTTGACTTCATAGAGTAAATAATAATTTCTTTGACTCTAATAACCTTTGACTTTGCTAAAAACTCAACCTGACGCCTTGGTTTAGTTTATAATTGTGTAAGCGCTAGGCTAGGGCACACTAGGCTATCCAAAAATTAGGGCAATATCTTCTTTACCCTAAGGTGCCTCAACAAGAGAATTAGGGCTTCTGCTTGTTAGTAAAGAAAATCGACTACAAATAGTAAATCAAGAATCAGACCTAGGAAATCCTCCCATCTTCCAAAGAATTAGATTGTCCTAAGATAGCATGGGCCCATAACTCAAGTTAGAAAGTAATGGATGTGCTCATGTAACCATAGACAATATGAGCAATATTGTCACCCAAATATAGGTCAAGCCACCCCAAGCACCTTAACTCCTTTGACAGAGAATGATTATGGAAGCAAACCAATAGCCAACCAAGGCTAATGCATAAATATAACCAAGACTGGTCGTAGTCCCAACCATAACCAACAGATAGTCTGAGCCTAAACTAGGAAACAAGATTCCAGCAGTTGTCGGTTGTAACTGCTCCTAGACTTATGTGACTATCCCGGGCCTCTACAGCTATGACTTCTTACTAGCTACAATTCTGAGCAATGTATGGAAAATGAGGTCTGAATACTTGTATTTATACTATTTCCTGAGCTATCTAGGACGAATTCTCATTCGAGACTAAATACTAAATATTAATTATTTCCTTGAGTCAATTTGTTCTAGGGTTATGTTTAATGCTTCAAGGTTTCTTCTTTCTTCCCATAAAATTCTATTCTCGCCAAGGTTATAATGGAGGTTAATACCTCTTGCAGCTTCCATAATATCAACACATATAGCAAAGAGATTGGATCACTTTTTGATGTCAAATTGGTTGGTTGAAGAACCTATTCTTTTCAAACAATGGGTAGGATCAGGAGGGGAATCAAATCACTACCCAATTTTTATGTAGATAGCAGGAGCCACCGTAGTCCTACCGCTTTCAAATTTAATTTTGCCAGTTAAAAGGAGGAGTTTCTAAAGTTGGTAAAGAACTTTTAGCTCCTTTGAGGGCCAATGGTTGTTGTCCACCTGAAAGGAATTAAAGCCCTAAAATTGACACAAAATCCCGGAAAAGGAAAATCAACAAATTGAGTAAGACATTATGTTAACGTGAAGAAGCACTTCAATCCTCTTATGACTTCAAAAGGAGGTTTTTTCCCACCCCAGCGTAAAAGAGGTCTCTTTATCCCCGAAAAGAATACAGAGGAGCTTCCCAAGCTTAGAAGAAGAATGAGACAAAAGTAGGGCTTTGTATTTCACAAATGTGGATGAAAATAATAAAAATTTTCCCGGTTTATAAAAAGGAAATTGAAAACACTATATGGGGCTAGCAACAATCGGGAAGGCAATCTTCCTTTGAAGATTTGGCAAGGCTTGGGTCACCACTTCAAATCCTTATATATATTGTAGACAGAAGGGTGTCATCTAAGGACACCCTTCAGATGACATTATTATTCCCCCGTTTTGTAGAAGAGGAGGAAAATATAGACCTAATGGCTGAAGTAACAAAAGCAAAATTAAAATAAGTCCTCCACAGTTTCCAAAAAGAAAAAATGCTCCAAGTCCCGATGGTTCATTCCATGGATTTTACAGGTCTTTTCTGATCTCATTAGACAAGATATTCTCAAAGTTATAGAAGAATCCATAGTAAATGGCTTCATCCACCCTTCTTTCAATGCCACTTTCATTTACTTAATACCCAAAGCAGGATGTCTTGTGAATTGGATGAGAAAAAGATCCATTTCCTTTGTGCTGACTGCATTTATACCATTCTAAAAATCATCAAATGTAAGAACTGGAAGGTATCCTCTCTAAATATATATCCCAAGAACAATTTGATTTTTTGGAAGGCATACAAATCCATGAAGCAATTGGAGTTGCTCTCAAGAAGCTATGCATAGTATAGAGACTCAGAGGCTAAAAGGAGCAGTTCTAAAGATTGATCTATCAAAAGGTTTATGATCAAGTCAGTTGGATTTTCTTGAAACTTCTACTCACACATTTGGGCTTTGGATTTTTCTCTATAAATTGGATCATGAGTTTCATCACTACGGTTTCCCTCGGCATGCTCATAAATGGGGCAGCCTCACCATTCTTCACTCACAGAGAGAGAGGGCTCCACAAGGATGCCTCTTTCCCTCTTTATATTTTTGTTAAAGTACTTTAGTCTACAGTCTATCTCAAGCTTTCAATAGGTCAACAAAAGTTTTTTGGGTATTCCTCCTACCCACCATCCTTCCCTTCATTTATTTTCTTTTTGTAGATGATGTACTAATGTTCTACATCGGAGAGGAGATGTCGAAAAGTTGGGAACCATCCTAGACCTTTTTAGCATGGCTATAGGAATGCAAATAAATAGTTCAAAATCTACTCTCTCGACACACCTTATGGAACCAGAGGAAGTTTTGATCTATAAAGAACTCTTTTCCTTTGCAGAAAATCCCCTTGACGAAGGTTTAAAACATCTAGGCTTTCATCTAAAACCAAACTCCTACACAAAATCAGATTGGAATCGGCTACTTGCAAAGCTCGGAAAAAGACTAAAATCATGGAGCTGTGTGGTTATCCAACACAGGCCGATTTCTAGTAAAATATGTCCTTGAGGCGATTCCAATCTATTGGATTTCTATGGATTGGATTCCAAAAGGTACTCTGAACAAAATAAGGAATTTATGCTTCAAATTTCTTTGAGGAGGTCAGAAGGAGAGTTTTGTGATGCCTTGGGTTAAATGGGACTCTCTAGTTATGCCAAAGTTGTTGGGAGGATGGGGACTAAAAGATCCAAAAATTCCCATTGCTCTTGCAACCAAGACAAGATGGAGGATGATCCAATCAGATAATTTATGCACGTATGGTAGTTACCAAAAAATATATATAAACAATGGATCTGGTGGAAATGGATTAGGAAGGTCGACACATTAGTTTCCAAAATGGCTTTATCAGGTGGAAGGCCCTTGTCAAATATTTTCTGGTTATTAGCCAAGGGATTTTGCTTGGAAGGACGGAAAAGGAAACTCCCTCAGGATTGGTAGAGATACATGGTCGGGCAACAATGGTTAGCATATCTTTCCTCAAGTTTTAATCGACCGCTTTCATGAGATAGGATTCTTCCATCTAAATCATATTGTAGACGAACAACAAACGACGATTTGGAGACAGAGTTGGAAAGATGCACAAGATTTGAACTTGGAAGAACAACTCTCTACTCTCTAGAGTGCATACATCAGGTCTCTCCAATTGAATCATATCAAACTCAAATACCAAGATGATGAACTAATTTGGAAATTCAAGAACCTTTGGGATCTACCTAAAAAGATATTATTCTTTTAATGATCAATCTCAAACTACGTGCCCTCACATTGGTGGTGGAAGGGGGTATGGAAATCCAAATGCCCACTAAAGGCCCAAATGTTCATGTGGTGCCTCAACAGGATAAAGGTTCCCACTTGCGATAGAATGAAACTTAAAGGATTGGAAGGGCCAAGTTGGTGCCCTTTATGTAAGGGGAATGAGGAAACTTCTACACACCTTTTCTTATTGTGTCCCTTTTGTATTCAAACCTGGAGAGTTGTTTCTTCTTCACTGGGTTATAATTGCAATTGGATTGGGCCTTCCATTGAAGAGGCCTAGAGAACCTAGGTACATGACCACAAATATAAAAACATCAAGGCACTTCCCATAATTATTCTCTAGGGCGTTTGGATTGCTCGTAATGCCATTATTTTCAAATATGAGGCTTCCCTTCCTGATATAATTGATGCCCAAAGCCTCGCAATCCTTGCACATTTCCATCAAGGAAAGGTTTCTCCTCCTGCATTGTGGTGGCTGCATCAGACATTCTTTTCCCACCATGGGATTTTTTATGGTGCTTCTCAAGAAAACAAAGATCATTGTGGGGGTGGGGGAGTTCTTTTCTTTCCCATTCAGATTATTTCAACCTAAACTGGGGCTTGGGCCAAGGAACAAATAATATGGCAGAACTTTTTGCACTAAAATTTCTGCTCTCTTTTGCTTGTGAAAAGGAGATCTCAAATCTTCAATTTTTTGGAGACTCGATGTTGGTCATCAACTGGTTGAGGAGAACCCAATAGTGTCATAATATTATATTCTCTCCTATTATGGATGAAGTCTTTACAACTACAAATTTATTCACAAATATGACCTTCAATCAATGATGTCTACAAGGAAAGAAACATCAAGGCAAATTCCTTATCTAAAGAAGGTTCTCTCTTGGCTCACAGGAAGTGGCACATCTTAGAATTCAAGGATGGTCATAGCTATGAGCATTTCCATCGGTCATTTATAAAACAGATATAATCAAGCAATGGATCTTCAACAAGTTTTGTCTCTTATTGAAATTATTTGTCTTTTTATGGGATCTTTGAATGGACTTAAATACTTTAATGGGAGATGGCTCTCAATTTCTCATAGTGATCATTCAAATAATATGTTTAGTGTATCAGAGTTCTCTTTGGTGCAGATCCACTAGTTTCCTGTCAAAACAAGAAGTTTTAGCTTGCTACCAAGTCCGAAAAACAATAATAATAGACAAATTCATCCATAGATTTTGAATTACTTTAATAAAATTAAAAAAAAATAAAAAAAAAAAAAATATATAGAGGAGAGTATATATATATATATATATATATATATATATATATATATATATATATATATATATATATATATATTATTTAAGTAAATAAATTATATCAAATTCTGATTTATATAAAATAGCTATTCAATTGTTCTAATACTCTATTACAAATTTAAAGAAACGCGAATTTTGTTGTTTAAATTGTATTTCTAAATACATAAATGAATCTACCGTGGCTAAAATTGCTAGCACCTCGGATTAACTTACCCAAATATGTAGATCCAACAATTTCTTCGTGGATTTTAAAAATTAAACAAAAAAATATGTCTGAAAAGGAAACTTCATAGGAAACTCCAAAGTTTGTTTAATAAACAAATTTCTATATGGCGAAGCATGGATACATTTGATAGGTTTTGACCAATTTGATAATTACACACTGCTACTAATAATGCTCAAACTAGTGGACTTACATATACATGACCACATTCCTATAATGGGCCTCAATGATGGATGACACAATGACTTATGATATTAATTGATGTGTTTAATGTGCTTAGCCTATGTAATTTGAAGTGACATACATTATCACATTTCTAAGATGGGTCTCATTGATGGATGGCACAATGACTTACGATATTAATTGATGTGTTTCATGTGCTTAACCAATGTAATTTGCTTACTACATATGCATGACTATGGACTTGAATTATGGATGACTTTTGAGATATGATTTTAAGATAAAATCCTTAGATACTCAAAAGGAAACAAGTAAATTATATACTTATGTTATATTAAGGTACAAAATCACACTATGAACACTTGTAATTTTTCATAATTTAAATATTCTTAGAAACTACAATTACATTTATTTATTTGAAAACAATTAAATATGAATTTAATATTTAGTTTTAAAAACATGCCATCCACATATATTTTTGGGAAATAAGTGACATCTTCCATCTGAATTGGTTTATTTTATATTATATATTTTATAAATTACTTGTGTGACTGTACTCGTAAAAATTATGCAATAAATTTAAAATAAATGAGGTATAAAAAATTGGTTGCAGAAAAAGAACTGAATTTGACACTTTATTAATCCATTTTCGATATTAACTAAAATCCAAATCCCATCAAAGGACGGAATTTGAGAATTTGAACTTCTCTGACATATCTGTTATGTTCAGTTTGATTTTTCTGACATATCTAACTTGTCTGACATATGTGTTATGTTCAGTTTGATTTTTCTTACTTTAACCAATTGTAATATGCGTCCACACACATGAATATTACTATCCGAAAAAACAAAAGAATTCACTCTCCAACACGTGAATTTACTATTCAACATAGGTGTTACAATTGGATCAATATATATGTGTTACAATTGGATCAAAACAGCTGAATTTACTATTCAACATATATGTTATAATTACGTTACATATACTTTATAGTATTCGTTGGATGAATCTTGTCTAGCTGCGTTGTTTAAAATAAAATAGGTGTTGTCTAACTGTTATAGGTTTTAGATCTTTTCACTGAATTAGGCAACACAAATCTACAAAAAATCACATGTTTTTTGCTATTTTAAATTGTATTTATTACGTTACATATATTTTATAGTATTCGTTGGATGAATCTTGTCTAACTGTGTTGTTTAAAATAAAATAGGTATTGTGTAACTGTTATAGGTTTTAGATCTTTTCACCGAATTAAGCAACATAAATCTACAAGAAATCACATGTTTTTGCTATTTAAATTGTATTTATAAATATAGAAAATGCTTTTAAACTACAACTATAAAATATAAAAAACAAATCCTTAAAAACAAAATGGTTTGTTTAACAAACACATTACATTATCAAAACATAAATACATTTAATAGGCTTTGACCAATTTGATAATTAGACAGACTAATAATACTCAAAATGGTAAACTTTTGACTCACATATACATAACCACATTCTTATGATGAACCTCATTAATGAATGAGCCAATGCCCTATGATATTAATTGATGTGTTTCATGTGTAATGAATTTTACTTTTTTTCCATGAAAAAAATTCCCTCTAATTTATATTAAGTATAAATTCATTTACATAATAAAGCTACAACTGTAGCGATCGAAGTCCAGACATTAAATAAATCTGATCCCATACAAGTAAACATGTCTCCACTGTCAAAATACGCCCAGGATGAAGAGTCGCCCATACTGCTGGAGGATGGAGAAAAAACTGCGATCTTAGAATCTATCAGAGAGCCATTTCTAATATCTCCCAACTGAGAGAGCTATGGCACCACACTGAAATTACAAACAACAGTACTAAAGGTGGCTTCAATCTCCTTCGAAGAGATTGTAGGAGGTAATTTGACTTTCAAAACCATTATCACAATGGTAGACAGAGAGCCTACCAACCACGACACTTAGTGCCCTCTTTGATAGAGCATCAACAGCCGCATTATGAACCCTGGGAATGTGGCTGAACTGTATGTCGGAGAAGTTGTTTGCCAACTTCCTCATTTCTTGTTTCCATCCTTCTAAGTGGACAGAATTGAGCTTATTGTTTTGATTAATCCAGTCTATGATAAGTTTAGAGTCTCCAAAACACGGATATGGTTTAAAGACCAAAAATTTGCAAGTGAAAGTGTGACCCATAAACCCGCGATTCGCCTTTGTTATTAGTCCACCAAGCAATTAAGAAATCCGCCGAATCCTTGACCGGTGGCCTGAAGTGCCTCCCGCTAAATGCAGGTCACCGGAGAGAGCAGCACCATCAAAACAAACAAAAATAGTGACATCCGTCCATTGAATATCACAATCTTTGTTTTGAAACATATTTTGGGAGGTCGTCTGCCATTTGAAATTGGAGAGAATTTTGTGGAGAACCGATTGACAAGAAGGAGGTCGCCCCTCGAAAATAGCCAGATTTCTCTCAATCCAGATCCACCAACAAACTATGGCAGCCAGGGAGATAGGAGTTGATTTGTTTTTATGCCAATCAGCAAAACACTCAAGGACAAAATCGCCCTTCCAGACCAAGGTAAGAGACATACATTGTAGTAAGCACGTCCAAACATTCACAGTGAATTCACAATGAATCGGCGTGATTCAAATCTTCACGATGCGTAGGGCACGTAAGGCCGCCGTGGCCCCACGCGCCTCTTCTTTGGATCGCCTCCCATGTGAGCGGTCTGTTCTTAATGCAGAGCCAAACAAAATTTTTTAGCTTATGTGGAATGGGCCAATTCCAAAGAGAAATAAGCAGCGGGCTCGCTTCACTACAGTCAACTATTTGGTGGAGAGCCACATAGGCATTACTTACTGTCAAGAAACCTGATCCATCACCCCCGGCCCAAAGAAGAGAATCGGGCAAATCTGAGAGTGAGATTCCGGCCTCTTTCAATGCTCTTGTGTATGAATCCCACTCCCTTGCAATCGGCGGAGGAAGCTGTAGATCGCTGCTAGAAAACCATCGGTCCTGGAGAAATACAGTGTTAGCAGTCACTTTAACCTGAGATAGATAATCGAGGCTTTGAAGAGCGAGCTGTGACCTAAGCAAGGGCGAGAGTATGGAGAGGTTCTCCGGCCCTAGAATCTGTCTCCACCGAGAAGGATCTCGGTATCTATACCGGCTTCACCTAACAAAGCCAATGAAGCTACCAATCGGGAGGCGGAGATCAATCCCTTCCAAAAGGGGGAAGCTCGTTTCAGTTCAAGAGAGGGCCTTCTTAACCAATGTATAAGAGGAAGGCTGCCAAGGTACTTATCAATAATGACATTTTGCCAAATGCTGCTATGGGAAACGCCTCTCCAGAAAGTGCAGGCCAGAAGAGCCGAGTTGAAGATAGACGGGTTCTTTAGTCCCCAGCCTCCTGTCTTACGGGGGGATGAAGAGGGACTACCACTTGCACTGTGTGGAAAGTGATGGTCAACACTATCATTCAAAAAGAATGGTAAGCAAGTCTTCAAGAATAACACACACTCTTATCGGAATACGCCAAGAGTCATCCAGAAATAGCCAGCCTCAAGACCGCTGACTAAGATGTAACGCCTCTCAAGAGACAGCCATTCATTGCTCCGTAAACTTATCTTCCTTTCAAAATTGCCAATGAGCCACCTCCAATCAAATAGGTGGGAGGCTCTCAAGAACAAATTTCTGCAACCTGTGGTAGTGGGTTCTTTTTCAAATCAATGGAAAGAAATGGATGGTGTTCTCGAGGCAAGATTTCAAAATTCTCCGAAACTCCCCAATAATGGACTGAGGATTTTGTGGGGTTGATGGATAGTCCCGTAGCAGTGCAGAATACTTGTAGAATGTCCAAAATAACAAGCCATTCAATTGGCTCAGCTTTTGTCAAAAGGAGAATATCGTCAACGAACATTAGATGAAAAATCTTAATGAATCTAGAAACCTTTAAACCAGAGATCTTGTGTTCAGCAATGGATTTTGAGAGGAGTAAGCTTGGAGGATCTTCTTACATAACAATAATGAAGAGGGTGCAGGAAAGAGGCTACCATCGGAGTCCCTCGTCATGGAAGAAATTTTTGTCGCCTCATCATTTATTAGCACTGCAAAGTTTGCACTTGTAACACAAGCTAGGATCCAATCAGTGAACTTGTCACCAAAACCCACAACATGTAGAATAAGTCTCAAGAAAGCCTGGCCAATACAAAATAAAGGCCTTTTGAGATCAATTTTCATGATTAAGGCCTTCAAATTTTTATGTTTAATAGAGTGAATGCACTCATGATCCGTTGTTATGGCTTCTTGTATTCTCCTTCCTTTTAAAACCCTGGAAGAAACCCATTGAAAGGCTCTTTTTCCGCAATGGTTTCAAGCCGACGGTAATACCTTTGAAACTATTTGTAACAAGATTACACAGAAAATTGGTCCTAAGTCAAGAAGGAGACAACGTTTGTTTTCTTTTGGGGTATCAAAAACGTATATGATAATGTTTTTAGAGATCTTGCCTTTGATATGAATGTCTTCAACCATCAAAAGGAGATCCGGCCCAACAAGTTCAAAGAAGGGGGAGAAGAACTCTGTCATCCAGCCATCAGGCCCCGGACTCCTTTCCTTTGAATGCAACAGGACAGTAAGCCATTCCAGAGGGAGACAGCTTTGCAAAGATCTCACAGTTTTGGCGTCTTTAACTCAACTTTGGGTAGAGGTCAGTTGTTTGATATCACTTTTTCATGAAGTAGATGGGAACCATTACCTCTGAAGAGATTCTTGAAATAAGTAACCTCCTCAGTCTTGATCTCCTCTACTTGACCTCGACGTCTTCAATTATTATCGCTTTGATATGAATTAAATGCTGTCCGGCTGTAGCTAGCCAACAGAAAAATTCTGTTGGAATCTCATTTCAGAGCTGTGCTGCTCTTGCCATGTCTCCATGCCATTTCCTCTTCTTTCAATATGTATTCTCTGCGCTGCTCAAGCTCTTTTAAATAAACAGAGTTACCAATGGACAGGGCTGTTGATGATGACCGGTGTATAAGCTCTTTTATCTCCAGGTCGATCTTTTTAAGAAGTGCCTCCTCCGATTTTTTCTTTTGTAGGCTCCAAGACTTAGATCGGGCTTTTAATTCCTTAAGTTTCCAATGAAGGCGCAGCTCCGGGTTACCTTCAATTAGAAATCGGGGGTCTATCCAGATCAAATGTACCAGATCAGAATAGTCAGCCAATTCTAACCAGTGATGATTGAACTTAAATGGGAAAGAAATAGATTGTAGGGTACTATTCAGCTTTAAGAGGACAGGGGCATGATCGAAGTAATAAGGATACTCCACCCAGGAAGAAGGGAAAGTAGCGGAGGTCAGAAAAAATATCGGAAATTAGGAAACGATATAATCTTCTGGCAATGGCCTCCTCTCTGGAGTGCCCATTATGCCATGTGGGAACAATGCAGCTCGGCAAAATGTCAACCAAGTTAAAGGACGAAAATAGATCTCTCAGACACCTAACCGTTGACAGAGAAATCCTTCCTGCTCGCCCTCAAGAAAAGGCGTTTAAACTCCCACCGAGGATAAGGTTAGGACTCGAGAGTAATCCATTTCTATCGGCAGTCGCCTAAAATAGTAACTCCGTCTGCATGGTCCATACACATTTAAGAACTCTATCTCTTTGTTGATAGCATGGCATCGACCCTTCAGCAGAATTCCCCCACAAGTGATAAAGGGAACCAAATCAAAGAAGACCGGATCCCATGCCACCAACAATCCTCCAGAGTTACCGATGGAGCTAACAGCCGCCGAAAACCAGGAAGAGCAGAAAGAGTGTACAAAATCTCTAGAAATATGATCAGGCGAAAGTGTCTCTTGAAGGAACAAGATGTTTGGAGTTGCGTCTGTGAGCAGCTTGCGGAAGGAGGCCTTTTTGGGTAGTCCTCCAGCCTACTTATTATCCGGCTGAGAGCATAATAATCATTTGGAATGCAATAGCCTTAAGCCTAAGGGGCCTTTTCGATTGTGTAGGGTCATGGAGCTGAATCGCTGGGAAAACAAGCTCTTCTTCTTTTTTCTAGAGCCTGCTCTGGAGGAGATAACTCTACACCCGTGCCACGCCGGTAATTCATGCAAAGGACTTTTTTTTCAATTGTTGAAGGCTGTGATGAGGAGGCTCCCTCCACTGATGGAACTGTTATGAGTTCATTTCCCCTGTAGGGTTGGAGCTGAGTTACAGTTCCAGTCAAGAAATAAGGTGGGGCCTCAGAGCTCAAAGATGACAGTAGTAAATCCTCATTTTCTAATGGCTAACTATAGCCCGGGAGAAAAGCTGGGGACTCGGTCGGCCCAACGATCGGATCAGGTGAACTGGGCTACCCACTCTCTTGAGCTGGTAGGGGAGGTTGCAGAGAAGGTGGGTGGATCGAAGGGGGAGACGGATCAGACCGTTGATAAAGGGTGTCGAACGCCTTGCTAAATGTGCAGGATGGTTGTAATACCCCTAAGGCGGGATCTGGGGAAGTGGGTAGAGGGGCCGAGAGACAATGGAATCGGTTGATGGACTCCCTTTCAGGAGAGGAGAGTGAATTAAAAAGAGATGGACAATGATTAAAGATTTTAGATGTCAATGACTCGGGTGACTGTGTAAGGGAGGGGAAGGAGGGTCCAGGGTGTAGCCAAGGCTCAAATGATGGATCAGCCGCCATGTAACCGAGGATTATGTGCAAGTCTCCATTTCTTCGCAGGGAGGACCAAGTCTTACCGGATGCCCGGCATCCAGCTTCTATTACGAGCTGCGTTCCAATGGAATGCTAAGGTAGTCCAGGTTGAGAGACTTCCGGTTCTCTCCAAACGATCTCTGTGTTTTCGCAGACCAAAGAATGTCTATCTCCACCAAGATTCTGCCCATCTCTCAGAGGATCTTGAAGAGGAACTCAACGAAGGAGATAAACCTTCCCAAAGTGTCCCCTATAACTCTGATGGCTTCTTTAGTCCAAAAATGGAGAGGAAGACCCGGGAGAAGCACCCAAAGATGTTTGAGCTGAAAGAATTCAGTGTTGGGGTTGAAAGCCATTCTCCATCGCTTAAGCATGAGACTGCTGCCCCCAAATACCCATCAAGAGGATAAAAGCAGAGATGCATCTTCAGGTGATCTGCAAAGGAATCCAAGCCAACGTTTTTTTAGATACAAGACTTTCGGACAGTAACCGATGATAGGAGCCCACTCAGTCTTTACCCAGTCCTCTAGAGGGGGTGGGCTCAGTGCTTTGTAGGAGATGCGGCCTACCAGGACACACAGAGACATTTTACAGAGGTTTTCCAAACCTGCTCCATCTCTTAGAACCAATCTCTTATTTTTCCTGTTAGACTTCCAAGCCTTGCGACCCAGGGAAGGCACTCAAAGAAGCGTTTAAAGAGGGATCCTAGGTTCTCGTGTCAGCGGGATTTGTAGAGTGATTTGGGGGAGTCCTGTCAGAAAAGGGAGGAGTGGATCTCGGGAGAGGAGCACAAGGCTGTGCTGTAAGTTCTGACACAACTGGAGTCGTAGATAAAGAGGTAAAGCAAGTGGGAAAAGGATTGGGGGGGAGGGTCGGATTCCTTCTTTCAAGGGAGTCCACTTGCTCAAAAAATCCAGTCTGTTTCCAAATAATTTCATCCATGGGATTCAAAAGTGCTTTGGTCAACGCATCCATTGCTAAAGGAGAAGTTTGGGGACCGCAGAAGGCCCACAGGATACACCTGGGAACGGTTCGGGACAGGTAGCTGATGGCACAGATAAAGACAGTGGAGCGGTCCCTATATGGACTAGAGGACAAAAAGGAAGAAAACAATGATCCAGTCGGTGCATAAGAGACAAAAACTAATACGATCAAGAAAAAAACGACTTACTATCTGCAGGGAGAAGGAATACAGTCAGGTAAAGGTGAACTGCAGTGCGGTCAGGAGCTTAGTATAGACTAAAGTGTTGCCTGGGTCGCCAGCTTCAAATCAAGGGTAACCTGTAAGAAACGATGCCTGGTTCTATGGCTGACTGGTTTGCCATGGTTTGAAATTATCCTTCCCGCTCCTTTCGCCCCCAGTGGTTTATCAATTCATGCTCCTCATACAATGCATGAAAGAATATCATTCGATAAACCTCAAGTGCGATAAACCTCCACTTGAGAGGCCACTTGTTGCACTTATATTTATTGCTTTCCCTCTTGAAATGAATAACTTAACACCGGTTGCTTGCTTTCTCATTGACCCCGGGTTCCCAACAAACTATGAGAGATGTACCCGTTCAATACATACCCGAAAGAGAAGGAACCTTTAGTTCCTACATACCCGAGAGAGTAAAAGGAAGTACTGAGGAGAAGGCCCTTATCGCCATACAAGGTTGAGTTCATCATCATAGGATACCCGAGAGAGAAGTCCCCCACGCGCTCCTGCAATGACAGAAAGAGAGAAGTCTCTAATAATGCGAGAGGTTGTTAGCTGGAGAAGGAAATGGAGGATGGATGGATTTTCTACACTTGCACCCTAGGAGCGAGAGTAAAGCAGTTGGGGTTACTATGGGGGTGTTACCGGACGGGAAAGGCTAAAGCTACTATTTGATGGGAGGGAATAGATAGAGCCATTCCTAGAGACATCCAAGTAAAGGAGGGCAGGTAGTAGATAGAGAGACATTCAGGGAGAGGGGATAGGTAGAACCATTCACGCTGGTTGGTTCTTTCACGCCAGTCAGGGAGGCGGCCATGCCGATAGATCTTGGATTGCTCACATCTGCTGCAATCTAGGTGTGTCCAACGGTGAGAGGATAGCCTACGGCGTATTTTGAGCTTGCTGCAGATCGTGATTAATGACTTTTATCGAATAAGGAAAGCATTACCACATTCCTATGATACCTCGTTAGTCGAATCTTGATCGAACTTTCTAAATATGTGTGTTATTTGTTATAATGGCCTCGTTGGTGGAATCTTGATCGAACTTTCTGAATAAGGAAAGTTATGTGTCACATTCCTATGATGACCTCGTTAGTCGAATCTTGATCAAACTTTCTAAATATGTGTGTTATTTGTTATAATGGTCTCGTTGGTGGAATCTTGATCGAACTTTCTGAATAAGGAAAGTTAAGTTATGTGTCACATTCCTATGATGACCTGGTTAGTCGAATCTTGATCGAACTTTCTATAAATATGTGTGCTATTTGTTATAATGGCCTCGTTGGTGGAATCTTGATCGAACTTTCTGAATTGGGCGAAAGTTATGGGTTACAATTGGATCAAAACGGCTCAATTTGAATTTCGTTACACTATTCGTTGGATGAATCTTGATCGAACTTCCTAAATAAGGAAAGTCACCACCGTTTGCATATGCTTTTGAACCTGCTGGCCGAAATCACCATGAAACTGCGACAACAAACCAGAATGCCTGCTCATTTCTGCTCCTTCGCATATTCAAATAGTAATGTATATGGCCGAAATCGCCAGGAAACTGCGACAACAAACCAGAATGCCTGCTCATTTCTGCTCCTTCGCATATTCAAATAGTAATGTATATCCCACTGTTTCTTATTGTATATATATCATGACTGCCTCCGTCAAATGGACCCATTGGGCTAGAAACGAAATGCTCTTTAGCTACATTTGGAATCTAGATGGACTGGTAGATATGAAGCACATCTCTGGGATAAGAACTGCTGGAATCAGGAACAAAATAAAAAGGGCAGGCAAGGTATTATGTCTTTCTAGCCTCTGCATGCTGCTGCATATGGTATTTTCGGGAGACTGTTTCTTTTTTCAGGCTTGATTTATGACAATGTGCTTAGTTTGCATTTGGTTTCTAAACTGTGAATTTGACATCAACTGAAATATTTGTTGTATGTCTACGCCTTGCGTTGAACACGACTGTATTCTTTACATGCAAGCTCGGTCTACCTTGGTATGTATGCAGGACTTCATTCCCAAAATGTATCCTGATATTTTATAGTCTTGCTTTGTAAAATATCCTTGAAGCAGCTAAGTGCCTGGAAATCGCCAGGAAACTGCGACAACAACCAGAATGCATCAAAAAGTCCATGATGTGCCATCTTAGAAGTGTGGGATATGATGCAGCAATTGCCTCTTTCCTTCTGGTTAGTTGGTCTCTCTGGCTTCCAAATTTTTATTTTCAGATATATGCTTTCATGAATTCTCGATTAAAAGATCGCGTTTCTTGTGCAGGTTACTATGACTACTTGGACGCGATATTGAAGACCACAAATTCAGGCAGGAGCGTACGTTTGTTTGTGGACTTGGATTTCAGAACGCAGTTTGAGATAGCGAGACCCACCAGGGAATACAGAGCCCTGCTTGAGTTGCTTCCGAAGATATATGTGGGGAGGGGTGATAGATTGCAGTCCATTGTAAAGATAATGTGCGACGGTGTGAAGAATTCGTTGAATGAGACTGGTATGCACCTTCCCCATGGAGACTGGTTTGCTTCCGGCATTTGCATATGCTTTTTGCCTTTAGTACTGGAAGGCAATGGGTCATGCCTGAACGCTCTGTTAATGATGTTTGTATGCTCTAAATGCTCTATGTATTCGTCGCTGAATGCTATGAATCTTTATCGTTTGCATATGCTTTTTGCTTCCGGCATTTGCATATGTTTTTTGCTTCCGGCATTTGAGGGTACAGTCATTCTCTGAACACTCTGTTAATGTATGTTTGTATGATCTGAATGCTCTATGTATCATCGCTGAATGCTATGAATCTTGATCGATTGCATATGCTTTTGCTTCCGGCATTTCCGTATATGTTTTTTGCTTCCGGTATTTGACGGTACGGTCATTCTCTATGAATCTTGATCGATTGCATATGCTTTTAAGCCCGGCATTGAGGGGCAATGGTCATGCTCTGAACGCTCTGTTAATGTATGTTTGTATGCTGTGAATGCTCTATGTATTCGTCTCTGAATGCTATGAATCTCTGAATGTTGTTAATGTATGTTTGTATGCTCTGAATGCTCTGTTAATGTATGTTTGTATGTTCTGAATGCTCTATGTATCTGTCATTTAAAGATCAGTTAAATGATTAATGTATGTTTGTATGAGGGTACGGTCATTCTCTGAACACTCTGTTAATGTATGTTTGTATGCTCTGAATGCTCTATGTATTCATCGCTGAATGCTATGAATCTTTATCGTTTGCATATGCTTTTTGCTTCCGGCATTTACATATGTTTTTTGCTTCCGGCATTTGAGGGTACGGTCATTCTCTGAACACTCTGTTAATGTATGTTTGTATGCTCTGAATGCTCTATGTATTCATCGCTGAATGCTATGAATCTTGATCGATTGCATATGCTTTTTTGCTTCCGGCATTTGCATATGTTTTTTGCTTCCGGTATTTGACGGTACGGTCATTCTCTATGAATCTTGATCGATTGCATATGCTTTTTGCTTCCGGCATTGGAGGGTACGGTCATTCTCTGAACGCTCTGTTAATGTATGTCTTGTATGCTGTGAATGCCTATGCATTCGTCTCTGAATGCTCTGAATCTCTGAATGTTGTTAATGTATGTTTGTATGCTCTGAACGCTCTGTTAATGCATGTTTGTATGCTCTGAATGCTCTATGTATTTGTCATTTAAAGATCAGTTAAATGGTTAGGTAGATCTGATTTACTAGAATAAAGCAGTAGTAATATCTCTATTTGATGATTTTATTTTCAAAAGACATTTATCTTTTCTGAACTCGTGGTGTAATTAATTTAATTACAGAAATGAAGCAATTAAAGGAGGTACTATGTACTTACAGAAATGAAGAAATTACAGAGAAGGTACTATGTTGTTCATGGGTTGGCTGACCAAAGCGTCTACACACCGACAATTGAGATTTTTGTGCAAGAAAATAGTTGGATTGTCTACACACCCAAATGCAGAGAGGTAAATTATTCCACTGTTTCGCTTTTATAGTTTCCCTTTAATGGAATAGGAACAAATAAAAATAAAATAAATCCACTCTTAAAATAGTAACAAGTATTTCTGTTTCTCTGTCTTTAATTTGTTAGTTTTATCAAATTTAATTGATATGTTTTTTCATTGTATAATTGTAGCTGCTAACCATTATTTTTAAGTACTTTTGTTTCTCTGTCTTTGTTGGTTTTAATAAATTTATTTGATATGGTCTTTGTTAGTTCCAAAGTAGAAGCTAGTTACAAACACCTAAAAAAGATCTAATTATTTTAAGCACTGGGTTTCTTTGTTTTTTAATTTGTTATTTTAATAAATTTAATTGATATGTTTTTTTATTGTATAATTAGAGGCGAGGTTAACCATTATTTTTAAGTACTTTTGTTTCTCCTGCCTTTGTTGGTTTTAATAAATTTATTTGATATGGTCTCTTGTTAGTTATAATTGGTGAAAGCTTGTTACATGATGATATTGTTATGGTTGCTTTTAATATATTTTTAAAATTGTTATCTTTTTTTCAATTATTATAGTGTTTTCAGATTATTATTTTTTTAATTATTTATTAAAATATTAATGCAAACAAATTTAATATAAATAAATAATGATGAGTATTATGCTTAGTGTATATATGTGAAATTATATTTTCTTTGATTTTATTTGCATAGCATTGCATAACATACATCGGTTACCTGTATCTGTGGAACACAAAGACTTCATGTAGTCTTCAGATAATATAACCCTGCTTCATCCTGTGGGAGCCGCAGATATTTGAAGATCGAGAATCACTGAAAGTGATAAGGAGATTGAATCGGACATGGAATATATATTATGATATATTTATTTATTAAAAATTGTGTAAAGCATCAATAAGAAACATTTTTTGAAATTGTGTGGTAATGATTTCCTAACTCTGTATCTTGACACATGTGCCTTTGTTGTAACAGGGAACTGGGACGCCTTTGCGCTAGTAATAGCTGGAGGGAGGTAACTCCCAGAGAAACCCTCCCAGTACGCCCCAAGTTGGACGGTCGACTGTGTATACACAAGGATTTTTAAGTTGTCTAACGAGGGACCCACCTTTGTTGATGCTATACCCAAACAAAGGGGGTCCCTCGTTAGACAACCTAAAAAACCTTGTGTATACACGGTTTTTTAAGTTGTCTAAAAGAGAACCCCTTTATTAAGGCTTACCTAATAAACCTAAAAAACTAATTTAAATTGTCTTTATACTTAAACTATAAATTAAAAAACTAATATAAATTGTCTTAATACTTAAACCATAAATTTGTTACTTATTATCTTTTTAAAATATAGAAATGTAATTATTTCCTATAATTCTTAATCACTTATCTTTGAAAGATCATGACCTAAGCATTACATCACATCCTATAATTTATATTATCATTAAATTAACATACAACAAACCTAACCTTATATAAATATAACCCCATCACTAAACTATCAACCCATGATCCTATAACCTCTTAAACTATTGTTATTCATAATCTCTATATCCCTTTAAAATCTTTAAATCTTATAAAATTTATCACCCTAACTTATAATCTTCTTAATCTCTATTATTTTATCATATAACTTATGACCTTTGATTTTGTGTTTATAGTGCCATTATTGCTAAACTTAACTTATAAATCCCAATTTTTAATCCTAACCCCTAAATTTTATAATCCTTCTTAACCTCAACTTTCATGTATATGTACTTTAATTTTTTATAAATTTTAATACATACTTTCTATAAATTTAACATATATAAACATGCCATGCAAAATATTTATAACTTCTAATTACTAAACTCCTTAACACATAATGAATATAATCCCTATAACCTTTAGCCGCTTATTCTTGATTCATAAAACTAATAACATTTTAACAAACCCTAAACCTTATAACCATAACACATAATTTTTATAAGTCTAAACTTCTATAATATTTATATAACCCAACTCTAATCACCTCAGATCCTTAAGCTATATATTCTCAAAAATCTAACCATTATAATTATTATAACTCTAACTTATGTAACTCCAAACTCTTATATTCCTTAATCCCTTTCCTCTATAATTCCTTATACCACTATTCTCAATAATGTGTAATTCATATAACTATTAACCTATATGAAATCTAATCCTTATAATCCATAAATAACATTTTTTCATGTAATTATTACAACCCATAACTCTTATAATTCATAATCTCTAATTCTAAGTTTATAATCACTATCACTTGTATATTCTATAACTTCTATAATCTCTAATACTTAGGCTCCCTCATCCTTTTACCTTGTGCCATTAACCCCTAAAACTTATAACTATAAGCCTTCTAATCTTTATCAATGCTAAATCATAACCCCTATAATCCCAAACTTCTACAACCCCTATAACCTTTACTCGTTATATCCCTTAACTCTTATAACCTAACTTTTATAACCCCTAATTTCAGTAACTTTTAAAAAACTCTAACATGTAATCCATTTAATCCTTAAAATCTATAAAAAAATAATATCAATAGCTCATAATATTAATACCTAGCTTCTAACCATTATAAATCCTTATACTTTTAAACTATAACACCTAATTAATAATGCTTATAATACCCCTAAAACTTATAACTATAAGCCTTCTAATCTTTATCAATGCTAAATCATAACCCCTATAATCCCAAACTTCTACAACCCCTATAACCCTTACTTCATGGCATATCCTTTAACTCTTATAACCTAACTTTTATAACTCCCATCTCCTAAATCTCTAACATGTAATCCATTTAATCCTTAAAATCTATAAAAAAATAATATCAATAGCTCATAATATTAATACCTAGCTTCTAACAATTATAAGTCCTTATACTTTTAAACTATAAAACCTAATTAATAATGCTTATAATAACTAACTTATATAACATGTATAACTTCTAACCTTCATCTTATAAACTTTTCAACCTAGAAGAATACAAATCACTGGGTAATTCATATATTCAATTCTATAATCTAAAATTCAGTAACCTCATATAAATTTTTTAGTCTATATAATTATTGATTCTTATAATTACAATATATTTTTAAACATAAACCATAATAATACTTTAACTCATATGTCCTAGTTATTAAACTTATCATCCTACAATCTTTAATTTCCAACACCTATAATTCATAAATTAACCTCTATAAATCTTTAAACACTATAACCTATATCATCCTTAACCCTTATAACCTCTCACCCCACATGCAATACTTATTACTGAGTTCAAGTAAAATATTTAATATTAACTCTAAATAATTATATTCTAGTAGTAGCAATTGTAATGTATAAATTAAGGAACTACAAACTTTATTACTCCTAATCATATAATTCATATAGGTATTTAACATTATAACTCCTAACCACTAACATCTTATAACACATGTAACACTCATAACCTCCTTTATATAATTCACTCAAAATGCACCATAACATTTATATCCCTTAATTCATAATCCCTATAACCCCAAAACTAATCCCTATCATCATTGGTCCCACTATAAACCTCTCAAACTCTAGAACCTATATCATCATTAAGCCCTCTAATTCATAACCCTATAAACTACAATGTAACCTTTGCTATATAATCATTTAAGCTCTTGGGAATCTCTTATAGGCAAACTACTCTAGCAACTCTTAAGAATTATAACATCTGTATCTAACTCTAACCTATATAAATATGATCCTTAGAATCCCAAGTATCCCTAATATTGTATAACTCTATAATCCTTAAGTATTATAGCACCAACTCATATATACAGCCTTAACCTCATCAATTTATAATACTTAACCCCTAGTATTTTACATCTATAAGCTCCTACAACTAAACATTATAACCTTAATCTCAACTATGTTCCAATGATATAACTTTTAACTCAGATAATATCCAACCCTTTATAACATTTAATTTATGCCCTAAACATTATAACTTCTAATCCAACAACAAAACATTGTAACTTTAATCAATCCTAGACCATATAACCCTAACTCTCTAAAAGTTAATATTTATTCATATAATATCAAAAAGACATAACTATATAACTCTTAATCCATATGTAAAGTTCGAAATCCTTAAGTAATGAATTTAACCAAGTGTCCCTAACCCTTATAATACGAATAACATGTCCACATTATAACTCTTAATCCAATCATTACAACCACTTAATCTTAACACCTATAACCTTCATAAACCCTTATATCTATCATATTCCTAAACATTTTAATGGTTACTATTCTTAACCCTTATAGCTCCTTATGTTGTAAACCTTTTAACATTAACCTGCTATAACTTATAATCTTGCAAGAACTATCATATATAACCTTTTACATTTTACTCTGTAGATTAGAAGGATTTATCATGTATAATGATTTACCAGTATAGCCATTAATACCTCAATGACCTCTAATTCCTATAACCCCAAAATACATGATACAAACACTATAGCACCTATCATCACCCATCATTTAGAGTCTGCTAATCCTAAGTAAATTAACCATGTATCATAATTAAGAAATAACTTATATAATCCATAATTAAAATACCATAACATCCAACCCCTATAAGATCTAACCCATACAAATTCTAAACTTTTAAATCCCTAATATCTCTAATCTTTGGAACCCCTATACCACTATAATCTCTAACCCATATAAATTCTAAACTTTTCAATACCTCATATATATCATACATTTTGTAACTCTATAATCCTACAAACCTTTCTAAAACCATCTTAAAGGTCTCAAACTCTAACATATTCCTTTACAATTCCTATTGCCCGAATAACCAACTGTCCTTAGACCCATAGGTTTCTTAGTGATTTCAAACTATAACTCTAAAAAACCTAGACATTTATACCTTCTGATGCTACCATCCAGAGAACTCCTCATATATTCTCACCATATTACCTTAATCTATATAAACCTAAATCCATTACTTTGGACATAGTCCTTATAAGTTCATGGAATCATATAATACTCATAAGTAGCTCTTATAATTTGAAACCCACTTAAACCCTCTTATTAAACTTACTATAATCTATGTTCCTATTATATATACAGAAACTTGGGCATCCATAAACCTTAACTCCTGCAAGTAAATACTAGTATTCAAAACATATATACAACAACCATAATCCTGTAAGAACAATGCATAACCCTATGTAAATCTTAACACTTCATGTATATCAATGTAATATAATCACTTATCCCATAATCCTAGCATGACTCCATGAACCATGTAACCTTTTAAACACTCCAGTTATATCAACAATAATATAATCACTATCCCTAATATATCGGGAAAAGTAATCCTCAGAATCTCTGTCCTAAACCATATACTATTCTCAACCCTATAACCCCAACAAGTGTTAACACACTTAATTCCTCAACATTTCTAATTTGTTAATAACTATCTCTAACTGTTTAGGATCCATAACCCTTTTTTATACTTGCTGATAAACTAATCTCTTTAACTGTGGGATCCATAACCTTTGGAATACATCCTTTCTATGTCCCCTGGGGCATAAACCTTTACTCTCTAAATCCTGTCCTATTATCCATAATAATATATTTGTTCTAAATAATCCATATAAACATTAACACTTTTAACACATAACTTTTATAACCCATACCATTATAAAATCTAAACCATATAACCTCTAGCCAAGCATAGTTTGGTAACCTAATATTATCCCCTACCCTTATATCCACTTATCCCTTTAAACCATAACATAAAACCCTGCCAACACCCAGCCCCTATAACCTAATTCCTAATCCATTTCACACACCTAACTCTTATAATTCAATCTCCTAAAACCCATATAGCTTCCTAGTCCCCTATGTATCATCGATCCATGTAATCCTTATACTATTTTATAATTTCAACTATATAATCCCTTTATAAAATATACCTATATAGATTCAACAATGTATAATCAGTTAAGACAATACTATAACCAACTCATAACTTCATAACTGCAGAATCAAGTGGTCTCCATTCTCATGGTGCAAATCATAAAAATCAATATAACCTTTCACTTACAATGCATATGTATAACTTATCTAGAATAAAATAAAACTTAATGCTTAACATCTATAATACCTATATAACTTGTCTATCAAATAAAACCTAACGCTTAACATCTATAATACCTATATAACTTATCTATCTAATAAAACCTAATGCTTAACATCTATATAAAACTAATACCTATAATCTTTTAATCTTTTAGAAATTTAGTCATCCTAATATAATAATTATTAACACCTAAATTTATCCTTTCTTTACAATTAAGTATTAAATAACTCCTTTAACTTTTAAAACTCCTAAAGAATAAAACCCTATAATCTATGATCCTATAAACCCACTACTTTCACCCCCATTCCTTTTACCCCCTAGGAATATAAGAATTTGGTCCACTTACAGAACTTTTAACCTTTCGTAAAGTATACTTTTAATCATTAACTTAGCCTATAAATCCAATATCTATCTTAAACACTCCACCCATATAATTTTAAATTTATTAATTATTAATATCACAACTTTTACCTCTATAACCCTACCTAAATTCCTGACTACTAGCAACTTGTAAACCCTAATCCCTATAACTCCAAATCTTTAACCAATTTTACTTCCAAATAACCTCAATCACTAAATTAATGAGAACCAAACCTCAAGTAACCTTTATAAAATTTTGTAAGCATGCACTCAAGATCCTATAAATCCCTTTGTAAGCCTTAAAACATTATAACCTTTAAATACTTATAACTAAACTCCATAACCTTTTATAAATCTTTAAGCATGTACCTCATATACTCCTAGATAACCTTCCTTTGTAGTTCTAAACATTATAACTTTAGCTCAGATAACTCTTTTAATCATATAAATCCATTTAGAGCATGGTAATAATTACAATAAATACAGGTCTCTTATACTTTGTATATAAATCATGATCATGTTCTCTTGGATATATAACCTATATACCTCCTAATAAACTTCATCCTCCTATGTCTTTAATCATATACAATTACTACCAGCATTATAAACTCTAATATATGCACCATTATATATTTTAGTAATAATTAATACCAAATATTGTGTCCCTAATATTAGTACTTCTAATTATATTAAACTGTTGACTGGCAAACTCTAAGGGACATATAACCTATATACCCCATATACTATATTTTGTTATATTATACACTAAATATTAAACACAAGAATTCTCAACACACAATCATTTCTAAATCCATATAAACTCATGACTACAAACTTTACTGTTATATAACCTATAATTACAGTATCCATAAATCCTTCCAAATTACTAAACCCTGCAAATTTGATTGTATTTCACTCATTCATATATATAATATCAAAACTATATAGCCATTATTATTTCATGAACTTATAAACTCCATTATCCATATAACCCCATCTTATAATCCATATAGCCTAATACTGCAGTGTAATCCTAAACTGAGAACTCTAATTTCATATATAATTTCATATATAAATACAACTTCTCAATATTTTGAATATAATCTATATAATCGTATTTAACCCTTACTTATAATCCTAAACTCTTATAAACTCTAATTTTACAATTTATAATAAAATTCTAATCCCCATTTCATAAATATAATCTATATAAATTAACTCCTAAATGGGAGAACCCCTAACTTCTGTTTTACAATCACTAACACCTTACCATATACATACTAACTAGTATAACCTATGCTTAAACCTTAACAAGTAACCCTCAATCCATATATTCTCTCACAGACTCCAACTCCCATAACACAGTAATTTTTACTAAGCAAACTATGATCACAAACCCCTATCACATATAACCCATATGCCCCCATAATTATAATTGTTATGTAATTAGTATTAATACCAAGCATTATAAACTCTAACATTAATCATTTCTAACCATATAAATCATTAGGACCAGCAAACCCTATTTACATATACCCCATAATTGCTACATCCATAAATCCCTAAAACTACTAAACCCTAACCTATATATAAATGTTAATGCATTTCATCACTCATTCCTATAATATAAAAACCATATAGCCATTATTATAATTAAACTTTATAAATCCTCTTTGTGTGTCCATTTTCATAACCCTGCCTCCTACAATCCACATATATATAGTGTTCCCCATAAATCCTCTTAAACTACTTGGGAACCTCTAACTCTATAAATGCTAATGTATTTCTACTGCCCATTCCTGTATATCATCGTGCCATATAGTCACATATTAAACTTTTATAACCCCTCATCCACATAACCCTATCTTACAATCCATATGTAGCCTTACCAGGCCATCCTAACCTTATAACTCTACCCTGCAATTTCTATATAATAATAACCTCTCAGAATCCCTAACATTTAAGAATATAATCTATTAAATCATTAACCCTAATTTAACCCTCACCCCTATATTTGCTATCACTAGCACCTTACCCTATACATATTAACTAGTATAACCCATAATCCTTAACAAATATAACCCTCAACCATATTCCCATACCTAACTCCTTACAATTATTATAATTCCTATAATAATTATCATCACTAAACATTACAAATCTAAACATTAATAATTTTTACCATATAAATCATGATCACAAACTCCCTATCACATATATAACTCATAATTTCATAATTATAATTGTTATGTTTAGTATTAATTATCACTTCAAGCATTATAAACCTTAACATTAATCATTTTCAACCATATATCCCAACCCAAGCCCACAAACCCCCATATATATATACCCTATAATAAGTTACATCCATAAATCCCTAAACTACTAAACCCTAACCTATAAATGTTAATGCATCAATGCCCTAGTAATATCAAACATATAGCCATTTATTATCATTAAAATTTTATAACCCTATCCACAAAACCCTATCTTACAATCCATATATAGCCTTCCATAAATCCCTAAAACTACTAAACCCTAACCTATATAAATGTGAATGTATTTCATCACTCATTCATATAATTTCAAAACTATATAGCCATTATTATCATTAAACTTTTTAACTCCTTATCCACATAACCTCCCATTCCCATAACTATATATAGCCTTATTTTCAGTCATCCTGTAGCCCTTATAACTCCTAATTTCTTATAATTGCAAGTGTAATAATAAATCCTATATAATCTCAAATATCGAAAGTGAATATAATCACAGAGTAATCATTAACCCTAACAGAACCCTAACTTCTAATCAGCACCACCCTAAGTATTAACTAGTATAACCCATAACCCCTAACAAATATGTCTCAACAACCTTATTCCTTCATACCTAACCCTTACAACATTTATATAATACTTAACATTTAGAACTATTATTACACAAAAACTTAATCCCATTTATCCCTCAAACCCTATATCTCTAATTCTTACCAACTATGATCATTAACACTTTACCCAGAATTTAAGGGACAATTTAAAATATATATCCCCTAAATCAGTACAATCACTTGGCATTGTTAGCTAACACTTAAAACTTATAAAATGAACACTATAAATCCATATTTTCTGTAAACATTTAAACTGGTCCTTCTATAACTCTAAATCCATAAACCACAATCGGAAACTCTTTTAACCATATAATCATGTAAACCATAATCATAAAACTCTTTAACCCATATAATCATGTAAACTGCTACAATCATAAAGCCCTTGGAACTCCATATAACTCAATTCACCTTTAAACTTATAAACTTATTAACACATGCTCATTTACAACCATAACCTTTGTAATCTTAACTACTAAATAATATATAAATAATATAACCCTAAACTGAATCCAAATCAAATTCTTAATCGTATCGATTGTAATTGTCAGCCTACAGACCTAGAATTCTTAATCTTAATGATTGTAATCATCAATTCATATGACCTAGAATTCTTAATCTTACTGATTGTAATCATGTACTATATGACTCTAAAAATTCTTCATATATATTTTAACTTAAAACAAATAAATATAATAAAATTTTAAATTCAATAATTTTATTTTAACCCTTAAATATTATTTCCTATAACCCTTTCAAACCTTCTATAACCACAATCTATTTCTTGTAATTCCTATAACCCATACTTATTAAGACTATATCCATAAAATTTTAGCCCATATAACTACTAATATCTATAATTGTTTAACTCTAAAATATTTAAATCTCATTCCCAAAAACCAAAAGCCACTCTATCACTTAATAGTTATATTATAATCCATTTCTTTTAATTCCTATAACCCCTACTTATTAAGACTATATCCATAAAATTTCAGCCCATACAACTACTAATATCTATAATTATTTAACTCTAAAATATTTAAATCTCATTCCTAAAAACTAAAAAAACCACTTATCATCACTCTAATAGCTATATTATGTAACCTCTAAAACTCCTAAATATAATATCTAACTTTTCTTAAAATGATATATCCTGTTACAACTTTTAAACACAATAATAAACCTTACTCCTCGAACTTTAACACATGTTAAAGTTCGATGAAGTAAGCTTTATAGGGGTTAACCCCTATCACCCATATTATCCCCTTACCCCTTTTACTTTAAACCATTAACTCCTAACCTATAACTTTAAAGTGTATAACTGATATATACCCCTTTATAAGATATATCTTAACCTATAACATTTATAATCCCTAAACTCTATAAACTCTAATTTAACTATATTACTACAACCTCTATACAAGTGATCATTAATCCCTAATTCATATCCCTAATACACCCCATCCTATATTATAACCCATAGTCCCTATTTCTTTTTATGTTAATCCCTCTATTCATATCCCTAATAATTCCCATCCTATAATTTGAACCCTTAGTCCTTATTTTATATAGATCTTAATTAGTTATGTCCTTATTCCTTCAAATTCCTAAAACATATAACCCATAATACTCAAATCCTAACTATAACAAGTCATAACCCCTTTATATGCCATAAAGCATAATGCCTAACATTTACCCTAATTCATATCCCTAATACCTCCATCCTATATTATAACCCTATCCATCCATGTAGTTCTTATCACTCTAACTATTAATCTTTATCATCCATAACCCCTATAACATATAAACCTCTATCACTTTTAACTCTTATAACACTCCCAACCTTTATCCATATAACCTTTCAACTCCTAAAACCCTTAACTCATAGACCCAATAACTCTTAACCCCTAACTGTAATTTTTAACCCCTACAATGGCTAAGACATATAACACCTAGCCATATCATCCATAACCACTATAACTCATATAAACCTCATCACCTCTAACTCTTATAAAACCTAACCCCTTATCACCCTTAAATCTTATAACACCTAACCCTATTATAACCTTTTAATAAATCTAAAACCTTAACTCATAGACCCACAACCTTAACTCTAATTATTATAATTTTGTAACTCCCATAATGGCTACATATACTACCTAGCCATGTTATCAATGTGTATCACCCTAACTTCTAATTCTATCACATATATAACTCATAAGGACTTAGAATTATAAACTCTACTAATAGTCAACTTAATTCTAACCCTAAAACTTTAACCTATAAGAATAACTATATATCTCTCTATAACTCTTACTCCTATTACCTTTAATACTTAATTCCCAATCACTTATAATTCCTATAATTTACAAGCCTTGAAAGTAAAACCCCTATATCATCTAACCTCATAACCATTGACTAACATATGCACTAGGTGTAATCCTAATCAATTATTAAAGTTCCCCAGATAAAAGAAAAAACAATAACCTATAATATAAACATTAACCCATATACCTTAAATACATTACCTCAATTATCACTTTTATCCTCCATCTATATTTTAATAGATATAAATCTAATAACCCCCTTATACTTATAAACTCCTATAACTTATAACCCCATTAACCCGTAAACTTTATACTCTATAACCCTAATAACACCTAATTCTCAATATTCTATCCCTTGCAATTATAAACATTATCACCTCAACCATATAAATGTTAATTCCTAATCAATATAACCTATATCTCATATAAACATATTACTTTCGGTGTAGTGATTATTTACCCTAGGTACATTAAATTCCACCACTTTTAAAGTGTTTTTATCTGATACATGGAGGAGTCATACAATATGATCTTCCTCCCTATGCTTCATATTATCTCCCTCATACATTAGCATCTTATAACCCCTAAGTCATATAACCTTGGCATTCATAACATCTATAATCCATAATCCCATAACCCTAATAATAATATCTTAAATATAGTTTTAGAAATCATCAGTAAAACCTAACTCCAAAACCCAAACTCTCAAATCCCATAAATTTAAACTTATAACTCTCTAAACTTTGTACCCAACCTTAACACCCAAAACTATATAACCTCTTACCACCCATAATCCAACCCATTTAACCTTATATCTCATAATTTATATACTTATAAACTTATATAACCCATAAAAAGCCTCTAAACCTCTAATCCATTACAAGGTTTATAACACCAACAAATACATTTTAAGAAATGAATCACTCCACAAGCCATGCTTTTTGTTACACATAATAGTATCCAACATATCTCAAAATGAATGTATTTGTGCATATTTATACTTCCTCGTAACTATTCCTAGGGGTATATGCCAACTACCACTCATTACTATGTTCCTTTCCTTTAACTACCTAGTGTGCCTATTCATTACCTATCAACTATCAAGTGGGCCTATTTGATGATTATGGCCACATTCCATTTAGTATTCCCCTTTGGGACCTCCCTAACTACACTAATAGATTTGAGTAAAATGTCTAATGTCATCTCGACGTTAATACATTGCACACAACATTGAAAGACAAAATACAAAAATATACCCTATATTATCCTCCCTAGGTACATTAAATTTCATTCACTTCGCATGATTTATCCTTGACACATGGGAAGAAGCCATACAATATGATCTTCCCTCCCTAAGTACTCTATATTATCCTCCCTCGATACATTACATCCTCACCCCTATAACCCCTAAGTCATATAACCTTAGCATTCATAACATCTATAATACATAATCCTTACAACCCATAACACATAATATCTTAAACATAGACTTTAGAAATCATGTAAAACCCAACTCCAAACACTAAACCTCTATAAAATTTAATCCATAGAATATGTAATAAATTATTTATATAACCCAAAACCTCAAATCCCATAAACTTTAATCCTTATAACTCTCAATCCTTAATATATAATCTTTAAATCTCCATGAATTTTAATCCTTATAACTCTCAATCCTTAATATCTAACCTTTAAACCCCCAAACCATATAACCCTTACCACCCATAATGCTTAACCCATTTAACCTTATATCTCATAATTTATATACCCATAAACATATATAACCCATAAAGCCTAACTCTTAACCATTACAAGGCTTATAACCCCTAGCTCACTACATAATTATCCCTAACCCATCACACTTATATTCCTTACCCCATATAACTTGTATAAACTTTAACATTACTTTTTTATCCTTTAATTCCTAAACTCTAGTAACCCTTAACACTTAAAATTTAGTCCTCTATAAACACTAACTTATAAACACCAACTTATGTAGTCATTAAATGTTAATATCCCTTATAAACACTAACCTATTTAATCAATAAATGTTATAACTCTTAACACAAATAATCTTGATTCCTTATCATTTCTAATCTTTAAGCCTTATAACTTTTAACCTTTATAATAA
>SNQJ01S0025323.1:20663-63973 GCA_010110895.2 Picea sitchensis
TGGATATAAGGGGAGAGATTTAGTGAGCATGTGATAGAGAGAGAGAGAGTAGTGGGAGACAATTATAGGGGGAGAGAGGGAGGGACAGTGAGAGAGAGGGAGGGAGAGGGAGGGACTGAGAGAGAGTGAGAGAGTGAGAGGGAGAGAGAGTGAGGGGGTATAGAGAGAGAGGGAGGAAGAGAGGGAGGGAAAGAGGGAAAGAGGGGGGGGATAGTGGGGGAGATAAAAGAGGGAGAGTGGGGGAGAGGAGCAGAGTGTTAGAATGGGACATATCTACCCTTGGGCCCCTACCTCTGCTCGACCGCTAGCCACATATATGCCTAGGAAATTGCCTCCACTTGGGCCCTATCCCCATATGCCCCTAGTCCCACACCTATACCCATACCTTAACCCCCTCCACAACTAGGCCCTAAGCTCCCTATTCACATACCTCTTCTCAGGGGCCCCACAATCCTTGAACCTTCATCCTAGTTCTCTCACCACTACCCTATGCCTCAAAGCACTTTCAATCCTAATCACTCATGCCTTAGTTTCACCCAAGCCCCTCCACACCTTTATTCCTAAAGTTACATGGGCCATATAAAAAAATTTCTTGTTGCATTAAGAGTGTGTGTGCGCTCTTTTGAGAAAATAAATGAGGTTAGGAATTGTGCTTACCTCATTTTCTTACACAACAAAACCATGTGTATGTTATAAAGCATATGCGTTCTCCTATGGAAACTATCCCATTTGAGGAGAGAAAAATGCTCATCCTCTTTTTCTCCCAAAAACATGACAATTACTTGACATACACACACAAAAACAACAACAATGAGCAATTATTTTGTTTTTTAGTGTCATTGGAAAGAAATATCTTGTGTTGTTGTGTAATTGGTAGGAAAGTTTGTGTAATTTGAAGGCAATTTTCATCTTGTGTAATTGGAAGTAAAAGTTTTTCTTGTTGTGTAATTGGAAGGCAACTTTTGGAAGACATTTTTGGTCTTTTGGTGTATTTAGAAGGCATTTTTTGTCTTGTTGGATAATTGGAAGGAAACTTTTGGAAGGCACTTTTGGTATTTTGGTGTAATTGGAAGGCATTTTTTGTCTTGTTGTATAATTGGAAGGAAATTTTGGTCTTTTGGTGTAATTGGGAGGATTTTTTTTGTCTTGTTGTATAATTGGAAGGAAACTTTTGAAAGACACTTTTGGTCTTTTGGTGTAATTGGAGGGCATTTTTTGTCTTTTTGTATAATTGGAAGGAATTTTTGGTCTTTTGTTGTAATTGGACGGCACTTTTTTGTCATGTTGTATAATTGGAAAACAACCTTTGGAAGACACTTTTGGTCTTTTGGTGTAATTGGAAGGAAACTTTTGGAAGACACTTTTGGTCTTTCAATGTAATTGGAAGGAATTTTTTGTCTTGTTGTATAATTGGAAGGAAACATTTGGAAGGAATTTTTGGTCTTTTGGTGTAATTAGAAGGCATTTTTTGTCTTTTTATATAATTGGAAGGCAACTTTTGAAAGGAACTTTTGGTCTTTTGGTGTAATTAGAAAGAAATTTTTGTCTTGTTTTATAATTGGACAGAAACTTTTGGAAGGCACTTTTGGTCTTTTGGTGTAATTGAAAGGCATTTTTTGTCTTTTTGTATAATTGGAAGGCAAATTTTGGAAGGAATTCTTGGTATTTTGGTGTAACTGGAAGACAATTTTTCCTTTTAAACATGGGGAACCTACATAATCAAGGTAGAAATTCTTCGAGGAAAGAAAAACCCATTGAAAAATTAGTTGAATAAAGAGAAAAGGAAAGGATAGGTATGACAAAACGTAGGCTTTCAATAGAGGCCAATCCAAATTCTAACACAATAGATGACATTCTTGTTTCTCCTCCATCAACACAAGAAAAGTGCATGGTTTCATTAGAGGCCAATCTATTTCATACCTCTAGTGAACCTCTAATGATTATTTCATCAAGACAAGTTGTTGTGGAACACTGGATGATGATGGATTTTCTTGGAGTTGATTATACTATGGATGAAATTAGAGAGGTAATTGGTGGAAAACCTTTTGGTGAAGTTCATGTAATGTGACCTCTTGTTGGATAGTTAGACATTATAGAAATTGGTCATGGGCATGCCCACTCTCCTCCTAGAATTGATCTACAAGTTATTGAAGGGGAAATAACTGCTACATTTTTAACTCCACAATAGAGGGGTCAAGTGTGCAAGAATACAAGTCAATCGCCCCTACCTAGATTGAGCAATGTGTGGTGAAAAAATCCTAAACGAATTCCAGTGTATGAAAGTGGTCTAGAATCACTTGAAGGTAAGTTACCTAACTTAATTATTCATTATCATTCATAAAAAGTTATTAAAGGATATTTTTTAACCAAAATATAATGCATTTAAATGTCAGTTATTTTTGTCTTTATTAAAATCTAGGAGTTTGACTGTTGTTAGGAGAATTTAGGCATTAAAATAGTGAAAAGTTTAGAAACAAGTCATCATATTGTTAGAAGCCTTGTGGATTAATTTCAAAACATTGGTAAGAAAACTCATTCTAAATACCGTAATGCATCATGGCATGTCTTGTCACAATCGATTGTTAGCAACATCACAAGAAAAAACCATTTTCTCAAAAATCCTCTCAACTAATGAAATCAAATATCAAAACCCTTCAAAAGTATTATATTATATGAGATAGCCTCGACAGAGGTGGATAAATATATTTGTGGAGATTCACTTGTAGGCTACCTAGTTCTAACATGAATTTAATTGACATAGTTAAGGGACTAGTACAAAATTTATGGGATGAGAACACTAGGCCTTCTTCCAACCAAAAAGATGTAGTAAAACTGAGAAAGAAAGGGTTCTAGGGACCATGAACCCCACATTAAACACTTTATTGACATGACACAAATAGAATTGTATGAGATATTTCAGAATGCACATAGTGCACTTAACTTCAGACAAAAATATTTTGAGAAATGCAAGCCTTGGTATGTTTGAATAAACACAATGTGTAACTCATGTTTTTTTCAGTACTACATTGAGTATGTTTGTTATTATGACACATATATCTATATTTTTTTGTATTACATAACACCCTTGTGTACGAATGATCAGTTATATTTCCACCGATATGATCTAGAGACTTTATTCATAGTATCTTGTGTGCAAGTCCAAAGGGTTGTACATTTTATCAAAAATATTTCTTAGATGGGACATGCCCCAAGTGCAATGGAATGGAATTATTGAGAAAGCGCATCCATGTGAGAAATGAGTATGAATTGGGGAGGAAGTAGGTTGAATTGCAAACCTTCAAATATGTCACATGTGATATTGAGGGAGGGCATGAAAGAAAAAATATATAGTTGGTGACTTCCAAGGTTAGTAATGAGTAGTTAAATGGTAACTTTTCTTTTAGATTTCACTTTTAAATGTGATGGGTGGAATCATTTAACAGTGAATTTATATGTCTTTTTTATTGTTCCACTAGGTACGAGTCTATGAATTCATCAAGGAATTCTTCGAAAAGACCCAACAATAATTTTAGCATGTCCATGTGGCTCAATGGCAGGATGAGCATTTTAGAATATGCATAGAAACATTTTTTATTGGTACTAAGTGGTTGATTTTGCTAAGAACTACACCCTTCAATTGGAAAATGAGATTCAAAGCCAATATTATCAATCCAACCAGGTCAACATAATGGTCCATATCACATATATGCATGGGCCAGATAGTAGAAAAGAAAACAAAGTTATATCGAAGGAGTATCACTTATACACAAGTGACAATAGGTGTCATGACTTAGCTTACATACAACATTTATTTTCATTGTTCTACAATCACTTAAAGGAGAATAACATACATATGGATCAACGTTGGATTTAGTTAGATGATTGTGCAGGCTAGTTCAAAAATGCCCATGTATTTCAATGGTTATGTATGTTTCACAAAAAATACAAGGTACCACATATTTGGAACTATTTCAAGATTCGGTACAGGAAAGAGGAGAATGATGGAGTAAGCACATGCATCAAAACTACGTTATGCAAGAAAGAAATGAAGTTCACAATTGTTTCCCTCATTCGGGATGCAAAATCCATTGATGAATGGTGTTCTTCGGTAATGGCAGAGGGAACAAGAAGGTGAGAAGACAAATCAACTAGGAAAGGACATGTACATAGATATGTTTGGGAGGTGGTCGATGTAAATCGATCACAGTCATATGAATGCAAAACAATCAAGGGAACTTATGGAATTAATTCAATTCGAACATCAAATAATGCAATAGTTGAAATATGGACAATAAGTTCACTCTCTTACCTCTATGGTCCATGTAGTAGTAGTGAATCCCTGGATTAGGTTGATATATGGGATCATGTATAAATCCCCATTAGTCAACATATAATTATGGAATTATCCCAGTTCAACGAGGACCAATCAAATATTTCATTGGATTATGATCATGTCTAAGATCTCATACAATTAGGTTCAAATGAATATCCTATTAATTTTGATTAACTAGCATGAGTTTTGTATGCTTTGTTGATTTAGTGGACTCACATGTTGGCACTCCATTTTTTTTCGGGGCACATATATGAAATGGTTTCCCCAAAAGATAATGAAATGGGAACTAACTATTGGTTGGTAAATTGCTTAGAGGGAAAGAAAACCTTCATTGTCTCAGTAACGGACTTAAAAGGCATTCAATTTTCAATTAGGTTGATGGTCATTAAAGGAGAATATCTAAAACGGGATGGAAGAACACAGAAGAAAGGTGTTTATGTATTTCAAGATTATAAAATAGGTGAAGTTGTATACCACTTTATGAACTTCATTGTTGGTACAAACCTTCAACTACAAACAATGCCAAGAAGAACTCATCAAAGGTACGATACTTTCTACCTTACTTTGAGTGCAATAAGTTAATGGAGTGATCTGTATTATGATGAGAACGAAACAAGACAAAAAAAAAATATAGTAGAGAAAACAGAAATACAGTGAAACACAACTTCCATTAATGAATAAGATATAAAAACATTGTAGAAAAAAAATTGGCATAATGGGGTAGCTTATCTCTGAAAAGAAAGAGATGTTGGCTACGCTTCATTTGAAAGAATATTTGCAACACACTTCATTGCATGCTTGAAGGGATTCCTTCACCTCAATTATATATGAGAGAGTAAGTGAGGAACAATTCCCATGATTCATGTGGGATAAATTGGTATAATTTTATAAAATTACATAGGCATGTAAAATAATAGGACTTCCTCGGCAGTCACCCATCCCAATACTACTCTAGCCTGGGCATTCTTAACTACGAAATTCTAATGAGATCTAGTTCATTAATGCTATGTTGTAGGCATGTAAATAAGACCACTATGAAATCATTACATAATGTCTGTAATTAACAATTGAAGATGGCATTACAGTCCATTCCCCATCAAAAGGGTGAATATCATAGTTTATCAAAATCATAGGCTCTAAATGTTGATTCAGTGGAAAAGGTGGATGCCCACCAAGATCCATCTGGATCATTCCTCCCCCCTTAGAAATAAATGGTCCATGTTGCATTAGGATCCATCAAGAAATAGGGAAACTTTTGCTGAATTTGAAATTTGGTCAGTAGTTTTCCTTGTTGAAGTAGATGTCCTTCCTGTACTTTTCCTATGGAAGGATGTCATGAACCTGTTGGAGGTGTTGGATCCATTCAACAGATTTGGATGCATGATCTACCTTGGTCTGAGTGTGGGAGGATTGTGTCGGTGAGGATGCAACAAGAAGAGCTATATCAATGGAGGCTAATGGTTGGAACATCGAACAAACTTGAAAAGGGCCATGGAAAATAGAGATATGTTGAACATATGGAAGACTCTCATTCTCTTCATTCTCCTCTACAATCTTGTCGACATGCTTCTGCTAGATAGAAACGTCTTGGGACAAGGCTGAAATGGTGGTCATGACCTTTTATTCGTCATATGACTGGATCATGAAGAGGGAAAACTTTGTGTTCTGAGAGATTAATTTTTGACATTTTTTTCAAGATCAATGAAGTGGAAGTAGTCGGATCTACCTCTCGTACCCTGTAGAGCTGACCTCCCAAAGTAACTATGAAACTACAAGGCCGATACTCATAGATAACATGAATTTTCCACATATATGGTTGTCCTAAAAGAACATTACAGACTTCAAATTGGGAAACATCACACGCTATCTCATCCTTGAAGGGATTGATTCCATAGGATAGGTGACATTGTTGGATAACACAGATATCTCATCCTTGACTCAACCATTCGATGGTGTTTGGTTGGGGGTATGGAATCATTGGTAGCTTCAATCTATTGACAACCTCAGTTAATATAAATTTCTTTTGAATCTCGTTGCCAACAATGAAATTCAGTGGGGTCCCCTTTACCCACATCTGTGAGTGGAAGAGTCACTCCCCCACCTCAATCTCCTCTGGTTCTTCTGGTTGTATTTTTGTGGCTGCAATGGTAGTAGTGGGTTCTACATTGATGATCAATTTCCCTTTATGGTGCTCTGAATCAAATTATAAGTCGGGTTATGATTCTTTTTCTTTGAGCTCGGTTGCTAATTATTGTTTTGAGCGAAATTCATCGATGTTATGCCAGGAGATTTTGTGGAACTCGTGACACTTTCTAGTGTCATTATTAAACTTCTCATTACCCTTATTTTCTTGTGTATTGGACTGGCTCTCTTGAGTTTGGCCTTCCTTGCTAATGTGTCCTTTGTTCTTTTAGTTAGGGTTTCATTTTCCATGCTTCTGTTGTGGCATATTTTCAAACATGAACTCTTGCTTACTCCTCTTCTTGAATTTATGCTTGATTTTGATTGCATATCGATAAGTAGATCCTAGTGAGGATATGTCCAAGCAATCCATCTATTTTTGGATGTACATGTGCAGAACATTGTGGTATTTCAAAATCAGGTGTCACTCAGAGTCTTTGATACCCAACTTTGAGTGCAAGGTATGAAATATGTTATTGTAATCCAACACTGTCTGGTCTCTTTTCTAATGCAAAGTCATCCATCTCATGTACTGGTCATCATAGTTTCTGACAAGGTAGAACTTATCCTTTAGGGAATCTACAAAGGTCGTCCAACTGGGTTCTCTCCCAAATGGTGTAGATTCATCTGTGGTGTACCGCTCCCAATAACCTTCCCACCAAGCCTTGACATGGGGAAGGGATTTAAGGAGTGAAAAGGTGATCTTTTCATTGTTGAAAAACTTTTGGATAGAGTAATAACCTTTTAGAAGATTCAACCATTTTTCTAGAGAATATGCATCTATATGGCCTTCAAATAAGGGGATATAAAAATTAACTTGTACCTTGAAGGGTGTCACACCTCCAAAATGGTTTCTTGTCGAAGATGCCTCTTCCACCACCATTGGTATTCTTCGAAGGATCTGAGCAAAGTTATCCATCATCTCGTTCCTCTGTCGCACAAGGGATTCCTTGATAAATGTCTTGAAAGGATATCATGCTCTATCATCTCTCTTTTTTTCCTCCATGGGATGTTTCTTGGGATGGTGAGAGTGGTTGTCCTCAAGCGAAACTAGCGTAAGACCCAACTCTTTATACCCTAACCTCGTCAGGGACTTTCACTGAGAAACGAAAAGGAGAAGACTGCTCTGATACCTATGATAAATATTATACTAACAATTAAACAAGAAAAAAACTAAAATATAGCAGAGAACACATAAATACAGTGAAACACAACTTCTATAAATGAATAAGATAGAAAAACCTTGTAGAACAAAAACTAGCAGAATGTGGTAGTTTATCTCTGAAAAGAAAGAGATGATGGCTACTCTTCATTCGTAATAATATTTACATCACACTCCATTGCATGCTTAAAGGGACTCCTTCACCTTGATTATATATGAGAGAGTGAGAGGAGAACAATTCCCATGATGCATGTGGGATAAATTGGTCTAAGTTTATAAAATTCCATAGGCATGTAAAATACTAGGACTTCCTAGGTAGTCACCCATCCCAGTACTACTCTAGCTTGAGTGTGCTTAAATACATAGTTGTAATGGAATCTTGTGCATTAACACTATGTTGTATGCATGTACATAAGTCCACTAGGAAATCATTACATGGTGTATGTAAATAACAAATGAAGATGGAATTACAATCCATTCCCCATCAAAAGGGTGAATTTTATGGTTTATCAAAACCATAGGCTCGAAATGTCGATTCAGTGGAAAAGGTGGATGGCCACCGAGATCCATATGGATCATGGATACCATTAGTATTAGAAGTAATCTTGATGTTCTACTTGAATGAACATGGATAAGTAGACAGATATGTGGTATGCTTGTTATTTTTTGTTCTATTTCGAGATATGTGTTGTTTGTTATTTTTGTTCAATTTTCAATTAATTTATAAATGACTTCTAATTGTTATTAATGAATGCGTTTAACTTTTTTGTGCTTTACATCATCAATTTTATCCAAATAATCATAGTCACATGAAGTCCAATTAATAAGAATAACGGTGTTTTTCAACACCACCCAATGATTCTCAGAAATATAGGCTTGGGATGGCATTGAGAAATGTATGTAGGTAATTTGTAAATTTATAATTTATCCTCAATTAACATATTAAATAAGTGTGATAAAGGGTAGGTTCTTTCCATATTCATCACTTGCATACCTATATTATGAGAAGAAGCATATACCTCTTCTCCTCTTTTATTACATTGTGAGAAAAGGCATGTGGAAAACCTCTTCATCACCTTAATTCCTACTAAGAACGTGAGAAGAGGCCTTTGATCCTTCTTCTCATCACCCAAATTCCTATATTGCGAGAAAGGGTAGAATGACATGTGATCATACTTATCATTATCACCCTAATGTCTCGATTGTGAGAATAGGAATGTTCTTATTCTCTTCACCACCCAAATTACTAGATTTTGAGAATGGGCATATCTTCCTCTTCCTCTACTCCCTTGATTGTGAGAAAGATCATGTGGCCATTCATCTCATCTTATAAATTCCTAGGTTGTGATAAATACCATTATCTCACTCTCGTCATCACTCCACTCATCCTACCACCATATTGGTGTATGCACCATTTTTATGTGTCACTTAATGAAAGCTTCCCAAATAAGCTTAGGCATATTGTCTTTGTGAATCCCCACTTGATTTCATGTGTTATGAGCATTGTCAAATCAAACTTGTCCATATGGGAAATGGCCTCGCAATTAGTTTGCATACTTCAAGTTTTTGAATCCCATACTCGCCATAATTCCTCTCACCCAATTAGCATCTAATCCATGGAATCCCCACTAATACAACAAAAATTGGAACAAAACTCACAATTAAGAACTAAATATAAATCTCTCAACAATTCATCAATTTTGTACAAGTTTGGTCAAGCTCAGCATAAAGACAATGCATAGTTTTTCTTTGTTTCACATAAAAATATTTAATGATTATGTTTGGGATTAAAAACTCTATTAAGATTGGTGAAATTTTCTAACTTGTATGTTCTTTTACTATTTTGTTTCTATGGATCTTGGTGTTATAGCCCTAAATTCCTCTACACATGCATACATGGCCTTGGCACTCTTACTTGCATTTTTTGCCAAAGCACTCCTGAGAAACTCTTCTTAAAAAATGAATTTTTAGAAGATGTATGTGCCCTGCACCATTAAATCCCGCGTACATACACTTTTTTCACCACTATAGATCATGTACATACGCATGTTGCACCATTACAACTCGTGTATACTTGCAAAAGGTGAAAAAAATAAAAAGTTGCAAGGAATTCGTTGAAATTGATGGGTTGTTGGAGGATTCCCAACTAATCCACCTATTATAGCCCATCACCCAACCGAATAACCATCCTTTTGGCATATAAAAGGAGGTTTTGGGGTCTCATTTCATATCTAAGCATAAGAACAATGAAACTCTACCCAATTTCACTTCGCCTCCTTGCCCAAGATATTGTTTCCTTTTGTGAGAAATTGCCTTGGCATTCCCTCATTAGCCCCTTCTTCCTCCATTTGACCCATTCACTTCCATAGAAGAGATAAGAAGGTTGAGAGAAGAAGTTCATACAAGGTGCACTTGGAGCATGGTGAAGAGGAGCCCAGACTAGGTTCGCGAAACGATGGCCGACTTAGATTGTAAAGGTATAATCTTTGTGTTATGAATAAAAGAATTACATTTTCCTGTCCCAAATGATGGTGTCTTGAATACTTTTATTGATTTATGCTTGACATTCTAACATCTAACCCTAACTTATATATGGAATAGCATGCTTGTATTTATTTGTTTGTCAATCTTTGGATGCAGGTCATCCCTAAAAGGAGGCATCCAGTCAGTGGAACTTCCAAGAGTGAGGAGGTCATCACCAGACGTGGGATTGGAGGTATAATTACCCGATCTCCTTTCTCTTTGTTTTCTCTATATTATTTTTGGTATGTTTGGGGTAGTATTGAGAATTGATTATCTTTTAGACATTTATTTGATATTCCTACATTCTGAACCCTGGTGTATTTAAAGGGGGGTTATTTCCCACTAGAAAAACTAACAACCATACTAGGGATAGCCTCTAGGGTTTTTTAGGGGGTTTTGGGTTGTTTGATTGGTTTTTTTTCCTTTCAAGTTTCTTTTTTTTTTTATGAGTCTGTTAAGGGATTTTGGTCACCTTCAGGTGCAATACCAATTTTCCCTGCCCTGTAAGACTATCTTATCTTTTCTATTTTTGGAAATATACAAAGGTGTACATGCCCCATCTTGAGTTAGCCCGTGTACATATGCAGGTTGTTGATGCAACAATTCGCGTATTTGTTTCAAGAATTTTTTTGAAAAAGAGGGAGTTTGCCTCTTTCCTGATTGAAGTTCATACTTCTCAGGGTTTTCTTGGATCAGTCCTAACTCTTTGTTTACATACATAGCCCGGGTTTAGATTTCAGTTTACTTGTCTTCTTGATTTTCTTGTGTTTACTTTTAAAAGGGTTTTAAGCAAGTTGTTGAATTGTAGATATCCCTTATTGGTTTCTTGATTGATTCACTATGATCCATAGTGGGAATTGTTTCAGTCTTTTTTTAGTCTTATTTTTACCCCTTTTACTTGCTTTGAAAAAAGAAAAAGATTTATTTCAGTTTTTCTCTTTAAAGTAATTTAAAAAAAAAAAAAAAATCCTTTCAGTTTGGTAAAGTAGTTAGAGTTGGTTATTTGCAAAAAAGGAAAAAGATTTTGTTTTTTAAGTTCTTGATTTATTGAAACATAAGTAGCTTGTTGTCAGGCGAAACTAGGTTTTAGGTTTTCTTTACAAGATCTTGAAAAAGCTAGTTAAAGAAAAGTTGGTTACAAAGAGTTAGTTGTAAAACTTTGTTTTTGGATTAGAAGTAATTTTTCTTTCAAGTTTCTTATTTTCTCCTATTTTTTGTCTCTTATAATATCATTAGTTTCACCACCATATCCCATGATTAAATCAAGCCATTAAAAAGAATGCATAATCTAAAATAAACTAGACTTTTTATGTTTGTAGGGTCAACCAACTAGTTTAGGGTTAGGGCGTTGAATTAGGTTGGAGAGGAAACTCTTCAAGGTTGTTAAACAAACATTGGATTTTGAGTTAGGGAGTGTTTAAGTCCAATGTCATAAAATTTATCTGGGACCCCCCTCTAACACAGGGGATAAACATGAGGTCGTGTGAGGAAAGGCAGTGGAGATAACCCTTCCAAAGATGGATTGAATGTAGTGGGGAACGCATATTGAGGATTTGTCTTGGGAGTACTATCAACTGCATTTTCTTATGGATCTTTGTGGACCTCGAATCCATTTGAGATCCTTTGTTTTCTTCTGAACCACTTTCTCTCGATACCCTCGATAGGTTTAAGACTTGTTATCCTTCTCATTGTGATCTTCTCGACTATCGACTGTACCCGCCTGGTGATTGATTACGATCTGGAAACATAGTTTCCCATATTCTAGGGACTTACACGGGTGATTGTGGGGGTATACCATGGTACCTGTGGAAGACGTTGTGTCACACTTTTCAGAGTATACCCGGAGGGTGCTTCCGTGTCCGAGTTTCACTTGCACTGGTTAGTTTCTCTAGTGTTGACTTGCGTAACTATTCTTCCTAATTGATAGTTGACTACTTGATTTGTCTTATAGAATTTTTTTTTAGTGTGTTCTTGGTGTTTAAATGCTATTTAAGCCTTACTCTGTCGATTGATCTTTTCACAAAGTGGAAGATCAAGAGCTCCATCAATCGCGAAGGCTTCAGGGCATGTCAACGGTTGCATTGGAGCCACCTCTTCCACCATTATAGAGAAGACTTGACCAACAAGGGTTGTTTGAAGCGATCGAGCCACAGGAAACTATGCATGAGCCTGCTCCGAGAAGAGACTATTTGACTTTGTAGGAACCTACTATTTCTGACCTTGGGGAGGATTCTCTCGGGCCACCCAACCCTCCGATTACTGACTTGTCGACGTCGATATTAGTACAATTTTTCCCTCCTGAGGTGACACCTTATGAGCGCCAGTTAGTCTAACAAGCAGCCATGGAAGCAAACTCTACTACTTCGTCTAGGATTCCTCATACTCTTGTTTTGGCTACTACCACCGGGGGAATCTTTCCCCCTATCCCACCTTCGCCAGTCTGGACCACAGTGGTCTTGATTTCCTCTACTTCAGGAAGTGGTCTAATAACGTCATCAGTAGTGACCACTGCTCTGTTTACATAGAGCGCGACAGGCCCTCCATTCTCATATGTGATGCCTAGCTTCAATTTGAACTCAGTCCTTACCTACTCCACCTTACAGACCATGGAGCTGGGGGTGGGGAGCTCAAACGCTCCTGAGTAAGGGTCTATCAGGGGAAATTCAGTCCCCTTTAATGTTATCCCTTACGTTGGGGGTCATATACCTCCTCTGTCCCCCTCGCTCGGTGTTGCTTTCCAGTAACCCATCGGGTCGAATACTAATTAAAACTTGTTTGGAACATGCAATTTAGGACCTTCGTCTTATACTACACTGGTGGGATCTATGTCATTCTCTTTGTTCAATGCGTTTGGGAACAAATTTTTTTCTTCGTTGTCGTCTTTGTTGGGGTCAACCCCAGTTTTGGGCAACATAACCTCGTGCAGGGTACTATTCCTACACAGGGAGCGACTACAAGAGTTTTCTCCTCTAAGGGGATTTGGAATCCTTGGCAGGGATCATTTCCCTTGCAAGGGATGTTGGTCGGGGGAAACCCCTTCCATGCTCAATGGAACCCCGGGCAGGGTTCAGTACCTATGCCCGTCAGATCGTCCAGGGGCATCCCCTTCCAAAATCCTTAGAACACAACGCAGGGAGAAATCCTCACCCAATTCATGTTGTCCAATTACGGGACTCAGTTAATGATATCCCAACAAACACAGTTTTTGTACGTTGGTTAAGGACAAGGTTTCTACCAGAACCCTAGCCAACAGTCCAACTTTTCCTGGAAACCTAGTGCCAGTCAAACACCAAGACCCCTTTTTCCTATACATAGTACCCAACCTAAACTACCATTTCTGGCAATGCTACATTTTTTAGACTTGTCGAGATTGCTTAATGACCCAATTTGTCATGATCTATTTTTCCCCCCATACCGACTAAGTTTCCATCAAATATTCCAAAATTTGAAGGCAAGCTTGGCGAAGATCTAGGTGATCACATGACAACCTTTCACTTATGGTTTTCGTCAAACTCACTGCAAGACGACTCCATCCAGTTGCGCCTTTTTCAATGCACTCTTATCAAGGGTTCTGCGAAATGGTATATTGAGCTCAACTACTCGAGGTATTCTTTCTTTAACGACTTGGCGATGGTCTTCCTGAACCATTTCCAGTTACCCATGAGATACGATGTCGGCACTGAATTGCTGGCCAACTTTGAGAAAACTAAGGCCGACCATATCTTTGATCATATCCGAGAATGGCGGCATCGAAAGAGCTTGATTAAGGTCCAAGTCCCTTTGTCTTACTTACTGGAATGGTTTATGAAGTCTTTGGTGCCTTGCATCTCCAAGGACGTAGTAACTTCTGGAGTGATTTCAGAGGAGGAGGTGATAATGAGAGCGCATCAGCTTGAACTGATCTATTCTCAGTATGGCTTGCTCTATGATATTTTTTCATATGCACCACGGTATATCCTCGACAAGGCCAAGCAAAATTTTGGACCCCATGCTGATGGTAGTTTGGGCTCAGCACAAGTAAATTCCACTGATCTGTTTTCAAATCAATTGCAACAATTGTCGGTACAACAGCTTATGGCCAGCCAGACCTTGAGTTCGGTTTCTCTCCCTACCCAAATGTCGAGCGTACATAGTGTGTAGTCGACGAACCCAAAGTCCAACCAACAACCTGGGTGAAAGAAGAAAAAATGGAACAAGAATGGTAAGGTGGAAAAAAAGGCTACTAACAATGCGCAACAACATCCTGTTGTGTTGATGAACCCATTTCCACATGGTAAAAACATGGCTGAAGCTTCAGCATCCTCGAGCGCAGAAGGGGGCAGTCAAGGACCCCCTGCATCTACCAGTAATAACTTGGTCACGAATGTTTACATGATGAAAGTCGAGGCTCATATAGCGACTAGGGACCGAGATTACGGAATGTCGAAATATGCCAAAAATGTAAAAGAAGCCACAAACCCATTGATTCCTCTCCATCTTGAGACTACAGTGGGCGAAACAATGACACACATCCCGAAAGGTGTGTTCAAGAAATATTATCATAATATGAACGCGAGGGTTTCCCATAACTACTTCGCTATGGAAGATTTGGCATAACACTCCTTGCGCGATGTCTACTTTGGAAGTCCTCCAAAGTTTCCTTTCGTAGAGAAAGGCTCTGGTATCTGCCTTGGGATCAGCAGAGACTTGTAACCTAGGATAGATCATTCTTGATCCAACCGACTTGAAACATTATCTCGTTTACCACGTTTTGTTTCAGAAAGTAGTGGCTTACACCATGAAATATTTTACTCGAAAATTCTTCCGTACTGTGGTTGACGAGGGTGCCTCGACTTGCGTGATTTTGTTGGCGTGTTGGAACGCCATTGGCCAACCCGATTTCTCTATGTCGCCTACGTTACTTACGTCATTCGACGTTCGATCATTCAAACCACATGGAATCATTCCTTCTTTCCCCATGCAGTTAGGAGGAAAGATCGTGTGTGTCAAAGTTGAACTGGTCGATGCGCCTCTCGACTGCAACTTTTTGTTAGGGAGGAGTTGGACTTATGTAATGCATGCAGTGGTTGATACGGTTTTTTGGCTCTTATTGTTTCTGCACGAGGGTCAGATTGTAACCATTGACCAGTTGCCTTTTTCACATTCTAACCCTTCATCAAGGGCTTCCATAGTCCCAATGATTGATAATCCTCAGCCTGGAACCGTCAAATTAGGGGTTGGTTGGTTTCAATAATTGATGGGTACTTTTAATTATGCACCACCTTCTGGCGATCTCAAGCTTATATCGGTTACCCACAACCAGCCTAGGGAAGAAATTTTTTAGGTGTCATCATTTCAAACGACTCTTCCTTTCCCATCGTCTTTGATGGAAGGGACAGGGCATCCTGGTATCGACATGCCCTTATCTACGACTGAGGTTGCATACAGCATTGTCCAGCAAGCTTCAGCCAACCCTGATCCAACTACCGCATAGGAGTTAGATCTAGTTCTCGAGCCTATTTGGGTTCAAGGTTATCTTGCCACTACAGGTCCTTTAGAGCTGGTATTTCCCTCTGACGAAGAAATTATAGAGGCATTGACTGGTCCAGACAAACCCTGGGATGATCTTCATCATGGATCTTACTTTCTTCCAGAGTTAAGGAGAATAGAGGCAGGTGAATTTGTTTCGACCGCGAATGGAGATAGGTATTGTCCTATTAATCCTCTGGCTATGCCAGCAGTTTATGTCGAGGGTAATATGGTGAGTATCACTTAAATTATTCCCATAGATATCTCCAGAACCCCTGGAATTGTGTAGAATGTTTTCATTGGAATGGATTTCTCCCCCGAACAGATTCAAATTTATACAGAATTATTTAAGGAATTCCACGACGTTTTTGCCTGGTCTTACGAGAAAATACCAGGCATAGACCCAAGAATCGTCGAACATGAAATAACGACTTATCCTGACACCAAACCGATCCGACAGAAGCTTCATCCGGTGAATCCTCGAAAAGCGGCAATAATTAAGGATGAAGTAGAAAAACTACTTAAAGTCAGTTTTATCTACCCCGTGCAGTTGATGGAATGGGTGTCAAACCCAGTTCTTGTTAACAAAAGATAGGGTATGATTCGTGTGTGCATAGACTTCCCTGACTTGAAAAAGGTATGTCCGAAAGATAATTTTCCCACCCCTTTCATCGACCAAATTGTCGATGAATCACAGGCTGCGAGGCCTTTTCATTCATGGATGGTTTTTCTGGATATAACCAGATTCATATCAAACTTGAAGACATATTTTATTTTTCCTTGGGGCACGTCACGTATCGTAAGATGCCTTTTGGCCTAAAGAATGTTCGAGCCACTTTTTAGTGGGCCATGTCGTTTACTTTTCATGACCTTAGACATATAGTCAAGGAATATCTTGATGATATAGCATCACTCTCTCGCAAGGGATCTGATCATCCTACACACCTCCGACTAATATTTGAACGATGTCCCTACTATCGGATTCGCTTGAATCCCAAAAAATGCAGTTTCTACGTGACGTCAGGTCGTCTCTTAGGTTTCATTATTTTGACAATAGGGATCATGGTTGGTCCTATTAAGGTTGAGATGATAGTTCATGTGCCTCCCCTGTGCATAATACCCCAGCTTTAGATCTTACAGGGGAAAGCAAAAAAAAATCGGCATTTTGTCACGAATTACACTGATATCACTAAAGGGTTTATGCGTCTATTGAAAAAGGGAGTCTGATTCTATTGGGAGGAATACACTCAGTGCTCTTTTGAAGTGTTGAAACGCCCCCTTACGTATGCCCCTCTACTTTGGCTATGGAAGAGTCGACCATCGGCATGGTATTGGTTCAAGAGGATGATTTTCTCAAGGATCGCGTTATTTATTACCCTAGTCGAGGCCTAGTTGGGCCAGAACTCAAGTATTCTCATGTTGAAAACCTTGCTTTGGCAGCAGTGCATGTTGTCCAGTGGTTTCGTCGTTACATTTTGCTTCGCAAGACCACTGTTATTGACGTCGTTAACCCTTTCCAATATGTTTTGACATGACGGGTCATTGGTGGAAAAATCAGTAGATGGATTGTAATCCTCCAGGAATTTTACTTAGAATTCATTTCCACGAAATCCAAAAATTTGTTGGTCTTTTCCGAACTTATTTTGAAACTTTTGGTCAAGTCTAGTGATATCATGCCCGAAGAATCACCTATCAAAGAAGATATTTTTATAATCGCATGTTCAGACCCCTGGTATGGAGATATACTAGTCTATATCCAGATTTTGAAGTGCCCCTCTTCTACTTCCCACGATGAGTGTCGATGAATTCGCCATTAAGCACGAAACTATCTCATATGCAATGACACTTTGTATCATCGAGGTGTATATTGCATTCTTCACCGGTTCCTTATCCACGAAGAAGCAGAGCTCATTCTGAATGACTGCCACACTCGAGCATGTGGTGGTCATTTGTCTGGGTTGGAAACAACCCAAAATATTCTACGTGTCAATTACTTATGGCCTACATTAATCAAGGATTGTGTTGAGGTGGTCAAGAAGTTCCACCCATGTCATATCTTCTCTCGAAAGATGTGGGCACATCCTACTCCCATGTTTCCTATCATTGTTGTTGGTCCTTTCACCAAGTGGCAGATGGATTTCACTACATATCACCTGGGCTCAGCTAGGGTACATCGTTATATCATCGTAGCAGTAGACTACTTCAGGAAGTGGGTCGAGGCTATGCCAACGTTTAACAATGATGGCGAAACAACAACTCTTTTCATTTTTAACTAGATAGTATCAAGGTTTGGCATCCCAAAGGAGATTGTCACTGACCATGGCAGTCAATTCCAAAAAAATATGATGACCGAGTTAACATAAAATCTTGGGTTGAGGCAAGAACATTCGCCACCTTATTACCCACAAGTGAATGCTCATGTTGAAGCTTTGAATAAGTCCCTCAAGACTATTCTTCAGCAGACGATCAATTATGCCAAGTAAAATTGGCATTTGATGTTGTACTCGGTGTTGTGGGCCTACCGAACATCTATGAATACTGCAACCAGTTTCTCACCTTCTCAACTTGTATACGAGCTGGAAGCAGTCTTACCTATTGAGTGTCAGATCCCTTATCTAAAGTTTGTAGTGGAATTATTGTCGGACACTTCACCTCTTGAGGAATGCCTACTATATCTCGAGTAGCATCTTGATGCAGCCTCGACCAATGAGGCTCCTAAGAAATGAGTGAAGTGTCAATACAATTGGTTCGTTCATCCTCATATTTTCTCTGAAGGTGATCTTGTCCCGGTCTATGATTAAGACAAATATCCCATGGGGGCAAGCAAGTTCAAACCCATGTGGTTTGAACTGTTCATTATGAAAGAGGTCTGGAAGAAGGGCACTTATCGTCTGGTTGAATTTGAAGGAAATTCCTTGGAGGAGCCTATAAATGGCCTCTACCTCAAGAAGTATTACTCTTAGGTTGGTTGCTTGGGTGACTTCTTGTACATATGTATAGTTATTATACAGTTTTTTGTCTTTTTGTTTTGTGGACATGTAGTTATTTATGTCTTCTTTTTCACTTTGGCAGATGTCAAGTGAATCAGAGGTGCATTTTGGGTTCGTGGGCAGTGCTAGCCGACACACTCGTATGCTTGCTTCTACAGCTTGGGTGATTTTCACACCTGGAAGCCAGTTACTATCTTCCGGAGGTATTTGTCTAGGTGAAGCTACAAACAATGTCACCAAGTATAGCATACTGATAGAGTTGCTTCGTGACACTTGTCACATTGCATTTCACACCTTCGAGTCTACCTAGATGCTCAATTGGTTGTGTCCCAATTAAATGGATTTTACCTCATTTATGATCCTACTTTGCACCGATGTTTTCTTAGGGTACATCTCTTAGGATGTTACTTTGATTACATTACGTATATCCATTTTCCTAGGAGATTTGATCATATGAAAAATACTCTAGCTAATCAAGTATTAGATTAGCATATTGCACACACATAGAAACAGAAGCACACACATACACATGTACATACATTTGTAAAAACAAATGTGATCCATAAGGAAAATAAGATGGAAACATATATATATATATATATATATATATTAAAAGTGTTATGAGTACATAGGTGGGCACGAACACCTCAAAAATAAGGTTTAGTATACATTGTTGGGATTATTCCCTCAAAAAATATATAATGGTTCCCTCAACACATATAAATTCTAGCTTATCTAAGCTTGGGTCCTATTGGCCCTACCATAATGAACAATGGCGTTGGATAAACGTCGAAAATGCTGGACCCAAGTCTGTGGAATCCCCACTACATAAGGTTGCATGGAGGGTGGGAGATCCTCGATCTCAACCATGGGTACTGTGCGAGTGAGTGTAGTAAGGTTGCGCTCCACTCATCTCAAAAACCTCTCATCCTCTTCGGATGGAGGACCCCTTGTGATTGTTGGTCCTCCGGTTTTTGTTGGTCCCGCCTTTGGTCGAGGATGTCATCGAGTCCTCGCGAATTCTGTCGATCGCATGGGTCCCACATATGTACACAAAAGATACACAACATTCAGTACTCTATACAAACATAAAAATGAAATATACAAAAGAAATAAATAAATATATATATATACTAAAAGCATGTTACCTATCTCTCCTCTCTCCTCTCCAAGAAGCATGGGCATGTCAGGATCCCTGGAAAATTTGATTCTGGTATAGGGGTAGTCCTTTATCAGTGGAATCTGTCGTTCCCACCAGTCAAAAAATGTGTCATCGAATGCCTCTATGGTCCTCCCTCCCCCCCTGTCGTGGAAGCAATGTTGCCCATATGCATACTGCTGGGAAGGAGGCCACATGCCCCTGCACAGTCTCTCTAGGACTGAGACTAGGTACTCTTTCGAAGAATAATGAGCATAAAATAGTACCAAACCTAAAGTCTTTGTTGTTGCGTTGTCGATACTCTGTCAGTTGTCTCTTCATCCATGTGAGCATGGTCGTACTCCAGTCAAAAATATGTTCCTCCTGGAACTAAATAGCATAGTGCATATGTGACTGGGAAGCCTGGTGAAGGGTCGTGGATACAGTAATCTGCCCAATAAGTAGCAAGATCACTCTCAAAGTCTATTGACGGGCAAAAATGATCTCCCGTCAATTGGAAGAACAAGTTTGGTCCACAGTTGTCTAAGTAACCCAAGCCGTTTGGTATAACTCATTCTAACGAGTTTAATGGATCTGTTGGCCAATCTAAGAATCCTAAAAGAAACAAAAATAAAAAGAAAAGAAACAAATAACTAATTACTAAATACTATATATGTATACATACATATGCTCTAATGTGACTGTAATAGGTGTATTTAAGCAAAAGATAGATAACTCTCATTTATATACATTATTTACAGGCTGCAAGTTTTAATCTAAACTTACTAAACTCAATGTGAAAATGACTGCTCTGAAGAAGCAGATAAAGAAAGCACATAAAAATATTTTTGATTTTTCTTTTATAAGTTTTAAACTAATGGAAGAAAATGTTATGAAAAAAAAACATATAGCTAGTCAAAAGCCACACTTTACGTTCGAATTTCAGTGACAAACAAATAGCAAAAGAATGAAATTGAACTAACCTGCTAGCGAGCTAATGATATGCATCCAAACATCTGTGCGATCAGAAAACATTTAACCACCTTGTCCAGGAGAAAAACCTGCAAGGAACCTTAAGTTTGTTCTGAATAAATGTAGAACAATTATGTTGGCAGTTAAATTTTAATAACAAAAAGAATGATACCAATAGTTACTGTGATCTCGTGATTAAAAGTAATTTCATTAAAAAAAATCTATTAGCAAACATCCTTGCATTTAATCTTTCAATGAAAATTAAAGGAGAAATCCTGTAATTGAAATTGAATAGATGATCACACAATTAATATCTAAAGCATTATTTATGGACAACATTTATAAGGGAATTATCCCAATAACATAATAAATCATGAATACTAAAGCTATCAAAATCTATTATCATATCAGGATAAACAAACTTAAATGGAGACACCATCCACAAAAAGCTAAAGTTGAATTGTGCATTGTTGTTCCATTAAAGTTTGTAAATCAAACGTCCATCTTCTGCCCTAGGCAAGGATGCCTTCATTACAAAAATATCTAGTATTTAAAGAGATCAGTCAAGCTAAACATCTTATCTTGTGGGATAAGATTAAATCTCAAAATGATTTGCTAATTACAAAATAGAGGGTAATATAACCACTCCATATCACACTGTATCTCTCAAAACTATAAAAAGCTTGTTTTTGTTTACAAAATATGAGCCAAAGAAATAGATAATAAACTCAGAAATGGTCCATATCATCAGATCACCACCAGCTATATGATATCCTGAACAGAAAAACGAAAATACAGGAGTTTAGATATTATTTTAACCAATAATTTCCAAAACTTCGAATGAGAACGAACTGGCTACAGAATCCACTGATTTTGTAGATAGTTTTATTTCAAACAACAAAAATCTAATTAAATCTATATTAATATAAAAACTAAAATAAAAATGCAACTAATAAAATCAAACAAATATTTACCTCTTAACTGCATGTTAAATTTGACTCATAAGACTTCAGAGTTAACTATTGCTGTAACACACTCAGTATTCTTTGTTATTACATTTCCAGTTCTTTTCAAACGCTTCCCTTGCCTTTGAGCGCTGGACTTTAGTCTATGATTTTCACTCGTTAATGAGTCTATCTGAATGGAGAGGGTTTTGATCTGCAGTTGAAGGGAAGGTATATCTGTGTAATATTTGTCAATCCAAAACAAACAAACCTCACACCGTGGATCTGGAACAGTTGTGCATCGGAATGTTGCCATTGTTGTCTATGCATACTTACCGAGTTTAATCCCTAGAAAAACTTTGCTATGCTTCAGGCACGGTGGCAGATTGTCTACGAAATTGTAGGCTTGGCTAAGATCTGGTTTGAGGTAACTCGGGTCTTCCCTAGCCAAGAATTTCTCGATCTCAGAATCGGAGCTCTCATGGACCTCGATCGCTTTGATCGAGCTCATATGAGACTTCAATTTATTTCGTAGGCTTCTGGAAATTAATCTCCCTGAAATTTTGTTTTTAAACCCTACATCTGAGTCATTTTTAGACAGTTTGCGCGAAGCCCTGTTCACAGTTTTTGCAAAGGTGTTAGGGCAAGCATATTGTTTGTGGTCATGAAATTCAGAGGCTATTGGATCAACATCTTGTTGCTCAGACACAGGCTCATCGATCGTGGCCTTGTTACAGGGTTCTTTAAATGAGGATATTGTTCTATCAATGGAAGGGATTGGGGTTTCTTCTAACATGGGCTTATCAACCTCTACTGGGCTAGGTGTAACAAAGCCATTTCGAGATAGGAAAGTGTCCCAATCATCACCCTGCAATTTTAAATGGTGGACTAATAACATCCTTATCAATCCATGATGAAATAAACTAGAGTTCAAACATTGTCTCTTATACCCTTTGGTCATTTTATATAAACTTCTCAATAAATAGAAAGGCATATTCAACTAGAAACTGATGAAATTCATTAACAATCTTATGTGATATAGAAAAACAAGACCAAAGTGACCCTCGCATGTAACGAACTATCTCAAGATTGCCAATAAATCATGCCACCTAGTCTTCAACAGAGAAATGGGCATACCTTTATCACAGCACTGGATCTTTCGAGAGGTAAAGAACAAACTCCATGGAACCTCCTCTACCTTGGCATTTTTAAACCATTTCTGCCCGCTAAGTGGAAGACCTGTTTCCTGTCTCAAAAACCCCTCAGTGATTTCAACTTGGATATCTCCTACTTTGGCTCAGCATCCATCGAAAGAGAGGGCAAATTCCTGGGCCACTTGCAAATTGTAACCCTGGAATTTCTCAAGAAATTCGAGCCATCCTTAACCCTTAAGGTCTTCCCTTGCGTCGTCATACAGGAGTAGGGTTTGGGAGACATTTGGTTCGATATGGACAACAGGGGCCGTGGGGATTCAAACAAGCAGTCACGGAGACAACAACATCCACTGTAAGCAAGAAGGGTTTCATAGAACAGGCAAAAACAGGGCTAAAACCAAAGAAAAAAAAACCTCGCGCGAATTAAATGAAGGAATAAGGGGCTTCATAAGAGAATTGGGCATTTCATGTACTGAATCCCTGAGGGTACAGAAGAAAGCCCGAGACTTAAATCGAAATGATGGACATGTCGTTTTCAAACTTCCACTATCAGCAGAGTACAAAATACGACCAGATGCATTTAAGTGTCATCATGTGTAAAGGGTGGAGTTACTCATTATAAGTTCAAGAAGAGAGGTGTTTGAAAAATCACAACATAAAGACCATATAAGGATTTACCAAGAATCATACATGGAACAAAATCATAGTCTAACATCAATCGATTCTCGATATAACATTCAAATGTCCAAAGTAGACGTTATAACAATGAGTAATTAAAAACAACCATTTTATTGACATGAGATGCGCCTTAAAGTAAAAAAATCATTCTTAAAAAGGTTTGTATGATCATTAGTTTCCCTAGGGAAATAAGACTTAAAATCAAATGAAATAAATTTAGAAGTTTCAATGTTTCGTTCATGCTTACAGTCATGAACGAAGCATGAAAATGAGAACTAGGAAAATAAAAACCTTTTATAGCCCAAGACTCATCTTTCAAGTAGCAATGTTCATATGTTCAAGCGGAGGCAACTATAAAATTTATGATTCGTTTCTTTAAGAATTGAAAATATTGTGGGGCAACCAACAATGGCGACTTGCTGGGAGAAGCAGTTATCTCTGTATCACCGATGAGTTCAAGTTATGATTGTTAGAATGATTACAGATCAAATAACAACTGAAGGACATCACATGGTCCAACTTTAGACATCTTTCTGTTAAAATGAAATATGGTGACAAATTTTTAAAAATGGGAGCCATGATGTTCAAGTCAATGGCTCCAATACTGCTGACAGGGCCATTGTTGCCAGCAGGCATCCATAGCCTCAGAAAGGATGTCAATTAACCCACTCTTATGCCTCTATCCTGTCCAAGAAATTTCAATCCAAAATGAAGGATGCTTATTACCAATATCAAAATTTATACCTGAGAATTTTCTTTAACCTGACATCGCTTCACTGCCAGCGGGCCTATTCAGTACCCCGACGAAGTTGCCTTGGCATCATGCATGCATTTACCCGCTGCCAGCAAACCTGTTCAGTATCCCTGCGGGTTTACAAACACTTCCCACAACTCTTGAGAAATCATTCACAGTCTTATATAATTTTAAAGACATTCAAAAGAGCGGGGTGACACTGAAAAATCCAGTTTTTACAAGACTTGTTATTTTCCAGACTTTTAATTTTTGCTTGATAACCTTCATCATGATCTGAAAATAGTTTACAGATGAAACTAATCTTTCCAGGACAGGAAGGAATCATTGAGATGCTTTCTTAAAAGAAGAGATAGCGTAAAGATCTTTTAATGATAGTCATGTCTTCTCATAATTGCAAAGTGAAACCATGAAATCAATTATGGAAAAAAAAATCTCTTTAACTAGTCTGTGTTTTAGGAAATTACAACAGTGGACGCTCTGACAGACCTTGACAGTTGTTTTAAGATGAAGCATTATGTTTTCCTTATTTGAACTAAACTGTGACACAGGCATGTTTTATCCAGAAAGTGATAAAAAAACAAAAAATCAAAGAAAATCAAAGCAACAAAAACCAGAAAACAAAACAAAACAAAAAAAATATGTACAAAAGATGCATCTGGGAATCATCATGAAAAATACCTTTTGAGGGCTTGATTGTTCACTGGGAAGGTGTCTGGCTATCCCTCTAAATTCTGCAGGCAGAAAGGGCTGGGACCTAGTTTCTCAGCGACCAAGAAGGGCCCTAACCACAGATTCTGGAACTTGATATGTTCCCCCTTCCCCTCATGAGGTTTATCCCACTTGAGGACTAAATCTCCCACCTCGAAATTCATGTCCGAGGCAAAACTTGAATCAAACCAGCTTTTAACAATACGTTGATGTTGATCCAGTCTTTCTTTCGCTTGGACTCTTACCTCTTCTAACTTCAGCAAAGCATTAATCCGACTTTCCAGAGGAGGAAAATCCTCTTCCTGAACTTTCTGCGATAATTGCAGAGATGAAATCAGAACATGAGGAGGGAAAATTGCTTCCCTTCCGTAAATGAGAAAGAAGGGGGAATTACCAACATTAGTTTTTGGAGTCACCCTATCAGCCTAGATTGCATTAAAAAGTGCATTGTGCCAATTTTTGTGGTTTTCGGAAACTGTCCTCTTGATGATTTTGATCAGGTTTTTGTTTGTCGATTCTGCCAAACCGTTTCCTTGGGGGTAATAGCTGGCAGAATATTTCAGTTTTATCCATTTTTCTAAAGCGAAGGCACTCATCTCGAGGGATGAAAAATAGGAATCATTATCGAAAACTAAACATTCATGAATACCAGTTACCAAATCGAGTAATGATATTTGAATTAAGGAAAGATATTACCTAACTGGTGTTTACCACTTTTAATGGTGCAGCCTCAGACCATTTGGTAAAATAGTTTGTCGATGTAATGATGTATTTATGTTGCTTCGAGGAAGTGGGGTTGATAGGGCCAATGATGTCAAGACCCCACTGCTGAAAAGGGAAATCTACCGAAACAGGTTGCAGCGGGAATGTTGCCTTCTGCACTCATCCAGAAGCCTTTTGGCAAATTATGCATTTACGAAATAATGTATGGGAATCTTTGAATAGCGTGGGCCAATAGTACCCTGATGTTAATACTTTGTGAGTAGTAGTGTCTCCACCGAAGTTCCCACCAACTTCTCCTGCATGAAATTCAGATAACACTTTATCTGCTTCATCTCTTTCCAGACAACACATAAGGACTTCATCAAAAATTTTGCGGAATAATATGCCATTTACCAGCTGAAAAGGTGCAGATTTTAGTCTTAATGATCTTATATTTTTTAGATCAAGATGACGAGGAGCAGAACCATGTGTTAGATAAAACTTAATTTCATCAAACCAAGAATTAGCAACATCTTGTGCACAACAGATTTGACTTTGACTATGTTGATTTTCAGTTAAAACATTAATTTGACCCTGCTGCTCTTCAACTGAATCAGCCACTAATTTACATAGACCTTGGCCTCTAACAATTTACGCAGGGGTAATATCGAGGTCATATTCTTGTAACGACGTCATCCAATTTTCCTGTTTTTCACCCAATTATTTTTGTACTAGCAAGTTTCTGACAACAGGGTAAGGCACAATGACTTTAGTTCTGGATTTCAGTAGATATGATCGAAAATGTTTTACTGCCTTAAAAACAACATAAGCTTGTTGATCTACAGCTGGGTAATTAATATCTACTCCCTTGAAGGATGAGCTCATAAAGGCAGTGGGAATTTTGTTGTTCTTAGCATTCTTTTGGGTTAGCACAGCGGCATAAGATCAATCAAAAGCGAACGTATAAAGAGTGAAATCTTGTGAAAAAGCATGGCTCATTAGGGAGGGAGCCTCCACTATGGCTTTTCTAATGGAGTCAAAAGATTGACTTTCCTGCAATCCCCAGTGATATTGAACATCCTTTTTTATTAAATTTTGCAATGGCCTCACCATTTCCAAGAAACTCGGGACAAACCTTCTGAAAAAATTTATTTGACCTAGAAAGATTGCATAAATTTTTTGGAGGGGGGGGAAGCTTGGAAATGACTTGAGTTCTTTCAGGATAAATGATCATCCCTTCATTAGATACTATGAATCTGAGCAACTTTCCTTGTTCCACTGCAAAGACAGACTTCTTAGGATTTAGAGAGATGTCGTACTTATGGCATCGTTGTAGAACAAATCTCAGATGGGATAAGTGATCTCTTTTATTTTTGGAGAAAATAGTGACATCATCGAGATAGACCACTACGGATTGGTTGATAAGACCACAAAAATAAATATCCATCACTCTCTGGAAAGTGGTCCTGGCATTTATAAGCCCAAAAGGAATCTTTCTATAGGCATAGGTACCCCATGGGGTACGAAAAGTGGTAAACCCGTCTAGTAGCGACAATCTTTTAGAACTGGATACTTGCTGGATAATTTGTTCCATCGGGGGAACATGATAATTTTCTTTGTCAAATGCTCAGTTCAAGTTTCGAAAATCAACACATAGTCGAATTTCTCCACTTTTCTTCCTTACAGGGACAAGATTAGATACCCATTGTGTGTGTCTTACTGGGAATATTATCTTTGCATTCAATAGTTTGTTTAGTTCTTTATAGACCGTTGGTTCGAGTTTAGGGTGCATCTTTCTCAGCTTCTGCTAAAAAGGTTGAGTCTGGGGTTTCATGGGGATGATGTGTTGTATAATGTTAGGGTCAAAAGTTTTTAAATCATCGTATGTCCAAGCAAATACATCCTTGAATTCTTTAAACAGTTTTATAAAGGTTGAATTCTCTTTCTCGGAACATCCCATTCCCAGATTGATACATTGTGGATTATCTTTAGTCCCTAGATTTACTTTTTCATGGGCAAGGAAGAACTATTTGTTTTACAATTTAATGATTTCCTGAATTTGTCATGCAAATCATAAAAAAATTATAATCTTACCATGGATTTAGGGATAGAATTTACCAGATCTGATGTTGATTCGGGAGACCTTGGGTCTGATATTACCGTAAAATTGCGGAGATCTTCATCATGGGTTCCCTCATCGATAACCACACCTCAGAAAGTGTCCTCTATGTGAAAAAATCGATGATATTCTTATCATCATCGAACACTCTTCAGTTAGTGACGTTGTCTGGGACTGATGGTCTGAACAACAAATCAATTGAGAATGCGTTTGGAGAAATACCTTCTGCGGGAAAAAATTTGGAAGCAACGTTAGCTAACAAGTCAGCCTCGGAGTTGTTTAATCTTGGAATGGACTTAATGTTAAATGCAAAAAAATTGTGCATTAGATTCCATACCTCAACTTGATAACTTTTCAGGTGTGGTGATAGGCAATGTATGGAATTTCTTATCTATCTGACCACAATCTCCAAATTACCGAATACCATTAAGTTCTATACATTCATATCTACTGCCTTTTTGAGTCCTTGCAGAAGTGCCTCATATTCGACGGTATTGTTTGTACATTCAAATTATAATCGACAAGCGATCAGAGTTTTATTACCTGTTGGGTCAATGAGCACACATCTTGCACCAACTCCCTCTTTAGATTTGGATCCATCAATGTAGAGAGACCATATGTGAGCTTCATCGGTTGTATTAGGCACATTAGGTAGAGATGTTGACTGTGTGCATGTCATGAGTTTTGACTGTTGTTCCGGATTAGTGATGATGGAAGTTTCTGCCATGAAGTTACCGAAAAAGGTGTTCATTCCCTGCATTTCAGGTGAATTAGTGGAGGCAGTAAATGGTTCATTGGCGTCATTTAAATTAGTCACGGTGTGCTTGAGGTAATGCTCACAATTAATCCTAATTCTTTTAGGATTTCCATTCTCTGGCAGCCACAAATGGGACCCGTTTGTCGCAAAGTATCCATGCAACTATTCGGACCAATCCTTGCTTAAAAATAAACCATACACTTCGGGGATATCAACAACAATGATGTCAATAATCTGGTGAACCTTAGGATTAGAGGATATCCTAACAAGTACATTTTTTAATTCACCAATTACTTTAACATTGGTTTGATCGAGTTGAATGATTTTTAGACTGGAAGGTTGAACTTCAACATTGATTTTTTGGTAGACAGACAAAGGAATCACATTTGATGATGTGTCAGAATATACCATGCAGTTATGTACATTTCTATTGAAAATTTCAAAAGTTAATAAAAAAGGTGGGACATTTTTGCGAGTATTAACAGCAGAACTTTGTTGGTTTTTAGTCGTTGCCCCTGAAATTACTTTATCTACATTTGATACAGTATTTACAGTGAGGTCTCTTTTATCTGAAGGTTCAAGTGTTTTTCTAATAGGGACCTTTTGAGGTGTTTTAGGACTGATTTATGCAATTTTCTTGTTGTTCAAATTGTTGGTTTTGCTATTTTCTGCAATGTTTTGAAGCATTTTCTGCAGAAGAAAAGGAAATTTCAGAAGTTCATAAACAGAAATATTATCTCTAAGTGTCTTTAGGTCTTCAATAAAATCATATTTAAACTTGGGGTTGTTGAATTCTATTTTGTTTCAGTTTGTTTAAATTGTTTTTGAGGCGCATTAGTTCATGTTTCAGAAGAGGGTTTATTCTGAGTTTTACTTTTGGTATTGTAAGGATGGACAGTTTCAAAATTAGCTTGAAAGATACTGTCGGAAAAATGCCCGAAGATATTAGGAGATGACTCCTCCTCTTCGACTGTTTCTTCTTCAACCACATCTTCAGAATTCTCAGGGGGAACTAAGTTATCATGTGCTTCAAGGATTGTATGTATAGCGTATTGTAAGCTTTCGAGATTCATGCCTTCAGGGTTTGGGTTCGGCCGATTTGAGGGAAAAGGTTTTCTAAAAGGGGGTTTGTAAGTCCCTTTGCTTGAAGATGCTTCTTCAATTGATATCCTTAAGTCTACGACTTGATTTGATAATTTCTGGACGACCTTTTGTAAACTTTCCAAATCTGAGCTCTCTGATTGAGTTTTGGTCTGGGGAGGTCTAGGAAGAATTTCTATTTTCTTCTTAGAAGACGGGGTAATCTCTGCCTCGTTACTAAGATTATCTTTTAGGATTAAAATATTTTTTTCAATGTGTCTTGCCTCCTTGAAGGCTTCCAGTAACATTTCTTTCTTAGATCTTTTAACCCAAATTGCTACATTCTGGTGTAAGGCTTTGGTGTGATATGCGACAATGAGATTTTCAGCAGGCATTGAATCAACGGGGATTCAATTTTTTAATGTGAGGAACCTTTGGTTAAAATCTTTTATTTTTTCCTTAGGGTTCGTATTTAAGCTAGAGAGTTCTATGATTAAGACTTTGGGAGACTTATCATCTCCAAACTTCTCAAGGAAACAAGACTCAAATTTGTCCCAAGATACAATGGTGTGGGGTTGTTGGGAAAAATACCAAGTAGAAGCATTGCCCTCAAACATATAAGGAAAGAGTCTACATACTAGTAACTACATCTTCATGTTCTATGCTTCGGAGTCTAATGGATAACATGAATTTATTTATGTGATCCTCAATGAGTTTCTTAGAGTCTGGATCGAATTTAGGTATCCATTTCTCCAGGTGTTTAGGCAAAGGATGTTGGGGTCTAGGTATGGCCACAACATCTTGATCGAGCCAAGGTCTGATGGGATTGTTTTGATTTTCCATGGGCGTAGGTGGTGTAGAAGGCTGAGATGGTTCAGATGAATAACTTCCTTCGTCGGATGACTCATCTCCTGAAGAGGAAGGAGATGAATGAGGTGGAGAAGGTGGGATAGCAACTCCTTCGGCTGCAGGAGTGGGGATGTGATCTGGATCTATGGGGTTTAGGAGTAAACCAGTGCCTTCAAGTTTCTCTCTGATATCAGAGAAATCTAGAGGTTAATTCAGTGGCCAACCAGGTTGTCTGATATGGGCCAAAGCACCGTGTGTCCTTAGAAGTGACTAATGAACAATTTCTTGTACGTTAGACCCTTGAGGGTTTGGTGTTACTGGCTCAATGGTAATCTGTGGATTTCTGTTTGAGGTAGTTGTTGTTTGAGATGTAACGTTGTTTTTAGAATGACTCCTTGTTACTATAGGGGAGTGAGTGTGTGGGGGAGGAGTCTTGTGACTTCCACGTGCCATCAATCATATTCATGCCCTCCTTCTAGCGTCATTTATTGACGGGTGAAAATGACCGTCCGTCAATTGGAAGAACAAGTCTGGTCCAGGGTTGTCTAAGTAACCCAAGCCATTTGGTATAACTCGTTCTGACAGGTTTAATGGCTTCGTTGGCCAATCTAAGAATCCTAAAAGAAACAAAAAGAAAAAGAAAATAAATAAATAAATAATTACTAATTACTATATATATATATATATATATTCTCTAATGTGACTGTACTAGGCGTATTTAAGAAAAAGATAGATAACTCTCATTTATATACATTATTTACAGGATGCAAGTTTTAATCTAAACTTACTAAACTCAATGTGAAAATGACTGCTCTGAAGAAGCAGATAAAGAAAGCACATAAAAATATTTTTAATTTTTCTTTTATAAGTTTTAAACTAATGGGAGAAAATGTTATGAAACAGAAACGTATAGCTAGTCAAAAGACACACTTTACGTTCAAATTTCAGTGACAAACAAATAACAGAAAAATGAAATTGAACTAACCTTCTAGCGAGCTAATGATATGCATCCAAACATCTATGTGATCAGAAAACATTTAACCACCTTATCCAGGAGAAAAATCTTCAAGGAACCTTAAGTTTGTTCTGAATAAATGCAAAACAATTATGTTGGCAGTTAAATTTTAATAATAGAAAGAATTATACCAATAGTTATTGTGATCTCGTGACTGCAAGTAATTGCATTAAGAAAAAACTATTAGCAAACATCCTTGCATTTAATCTTTCAATGAAAATTAAAGGAGAAATCTTGTAATTGAAACTGAATAGATGATCATATGATTAATATCTGAAGCATTATTTATGGAAAACATTTATAAGGGAATTATCCCAATAACATAATAAATCATGAATACTAAAGCTATCGAAGTCTATTATCGTATCAGGATAAACAAACTTAAATGAAGACACCATCCACAAAAAGCTAAAGCCGAAATGTGCATTGTTGTTCCATTAAAGTCTGTAAATCAAATGTCCATCTTCTACCCCAAGCGAGGATGCCTTCATTACAAAAATCCCTAGTATTTAAAGAGTTTAGTCAAGCTAAACATCTTATCTTGTGGGATAATATTAAATCTCAAAATGATGTGCTAATTACAAAATAGAGGGTAATATAACCGCTCCATATCACAGAGTATCTCTCAAAACTATAAAAAGCATGTTTCTGTTTACAAAATATGAGCCAAAGAAATGGCTAATAAAATCAAAAATGGTCCATATCATCAGATCACCACCAGCTATACGATATCCTGAAAGGAAAAACGAAAATACAGGAGTTTAGATATTATTTTAACCAATAATTTCCAAAAATTCGAATGAGAATGAACTGGCTACAGAATCAGCTGATTATGTAGCTAGTTTTATTTCAAACAACAGAAATCTAATTAAATCTATATTAATAGAAAAACTAAAATAAAAATACAACTAAGAAAATCAAACAAATCCTTACCTCTTAAATGCATGCTAAATTTGACTCATAAGACTTCAGAGTTAACTATTGTTGTAACACACTCAACATTCTTTATTATTACGTTTCCAGCTCTTTTCAAACGCTGCCCTTGCCTTTGAGCGTTGAACTTTAGTCTGTGATTTTCACTCATTAATGAGTCGATCTGAGTGGAGAGGGTTTTTATCTGCAGTTGAAGGGAAGGTATATCTGTGTAATATTTGTTGATCCAAAACAAACAAACCTTACACCGTGGATCTGGAATAGTTGTTTGAGGATATCCATGGTGGTGTGTTGGAATGTTGCCACTGTTGTCTGTGGGTATTTTACCGAGTTTAACCATTGGAAAACCTTTTTTATGCTTCAGGCACAGTGGCATATTGTCTACAAAATCGTAGGCCTGGTTGAGATCTGGTTTGAGGTAACTAGGGTCTTCCTTTTCCAAGAATTTCTCGATCTCAGAATCAAAGCTCTCATGGACCTCGATCACTTTGATCAAGCTCATATGAGACTTTGAATTATTTCGTAGGCTTATGGAAATTAATCTCCCTCCCCTTTTGTTTTTAAACCATACATCTGAGTCATTTTTAGACAGTTTTCGCGAAGGCCTGTTCACGGTTTTTGCAAAGGTGTTAGGGAAAGCGTACTATTCGTGGTCATGAAATTTAAAGGCTATTGGATCAACATCTTTTTTCTCCAACACAGGCTCATCAAGCGCAACCTTTCCAAAGGATTCTTTAAATGAGGAGATTTTTCTGTCAATGGAAGGGATTGGGGTTTCTTATAACATGGGCTTATCAACCTCTACTGGGATAGGTGTAACAAAGCCATTTCGAGATAGGAAAGTGTCCTAATTTTCACCCTGCAATTTTAAATGGTGGACTAACAACATCCTTATCAATCCATGGTGAAATAAACTAGAGTTCAAACATTGTCTCTTATACCTCTTGGCCATTTTATATAAACTTCTCAATAAATAGAAAGGCATATTCAACTGGAAACCGATGAAATTCATTAACAATCTTATGTGACATATAAAAATGAGGCCAAAGCGACCCTCGCATGTAACGAACTGTCTCAATATTGCCAATAAACTGTGCCACCTAGTTTTCAACAGAGAAATGGGCATACCTTTATCACGGCACTGGATCTTCCGAGAGGTAAAGAACAAACTCCATGGAACCTCCTATACCTTGGAATTTTTAAACCATTTATTCCTGCTAAGTGGAAGACCTGTTGCTTGGCTCAAAAACCCCTCGATGATTTCGACTTGGATATCTCCTACTTTGTCTCGACATCCATCGAAAGAGAGGGCGAATTCTTGGGCCACTTGAAAATTGTAACCTTGGAATTTCTCAAGAAATTTGAGCCAGCCTTGACCCTTAAGGTCTTCCCTTGTATCATCATACAAGAGCAGGGTTTGCAAGCCATTTGGTTCGATACGGACAACAGGGGCCATGGGGATTCAAACACGCAGTCACGGAGACAACAACATCCACTGTAAGCAAGAAGGGTTTCATAGAACAGGCAGAACCATGGCTAAAACCAAAGAAACAAAACCCTCACATGAATTAAATGAAGGAATAAGGGGTTTCATAAGAGAATTGGGTGTTTCGTGTAATGAATCCCTGAGCATACAAAACAAAGCCTGAGACTTAAATCAAAATGATGGACATGTCATTTTCAAACTTCCACTATCAGCAGAGTACAAAATACGACCATATGTGTTTAAGTGTCATCATGTGTAAAGGGTAGAGTTACTCATTCTAAGGTCAAGAAGAGAGGTGTTTGACAAATCACAACATAACGACCATATAAGGATTTACCAAGAATCATACATGGAACAAAATCATAGTCTAACATCAATCGATTCTCGGTATAGCATTCAAATGTACAAAGTAGACCTTATAACAATGAGCAATTAAAAACAACCATTTTTTTCACATGAGATAGGCCTTAAAGCGAAAAAATCATTCTTAAAAAGGTTTGTATGATCATTAGTTTTCCTAGGGAAATAAGCCTTAAAATCAAATGCAATAAATTCGCAAGTTTCAATGCTTCGTTCATGCTTTCAGTCATGAACAAAGCATGAAAACAAGAACTAGGAAAATAAAAACCTTATATAGCCCAAGACTCATATTTCAAGTAGCAATGTTCATATGTTCAAGCGGAGGCAGCTATAAAATTTATGATTCGTTTCTTTAAGAATTGAAAATATTGTGGGGCTGCCAACAGAGTCAGACTCGTGATCTTGTGAATAGGAACCTGAGAACCTACATTCTCATTGTCTGCCTCATAGAACATCTGAATGTAGTCCTCAATGTTAAAAGGCCCAGGGGGAAATGTCCATAGACCGATTGGTTCCCCTCTCCTCGAGAGGCCAGTAAGGAATTAGATGTCTTCAGTTGTTGGACTCAACGACTATCCCTCTACCATGAATGCCTCTGCATCTGGATGCCAGTAATCAACTAGGGCGTTCAGTTGCCTGGGTTGTGCCCTCATAAAAGGACAGTGGAAGAACTTCCATAGCCCGCATTGTTTCAATGTGACAATGGCAGCAAGATCCTCTTCGACCAGTATGTCTATATCCTCATGTTCCCTCTCCCTCCAGTGGACATACATCCTATTCCATGGAAAGTTAAAGGGAGTTATCTCTTGCTTTTTAATTTTTTTTTCCAAGATTTTGAGGGTGTACGTGGGTTGTTTTGTCCTTAGTCACGTATGTACGCGGGCAGAGTGTTTTATGCCTGAGTACATACGTGGGTTGTCCTTGGACAACTCGCATACACACAGGGCCACCCTTTTTAAGAGAGCACGCCCCCTCAAAAACAAAAATAAATGCATAATTGACTAATTTAAATACAAGAGGGATGCATTTGTACTTACTTGGTCCAAGAGGAAGTTCGTTTCATCCACCGAAGCTCCCGAAATCAACTTATTTAGCAAAGGGGATTTATCTCCTTTAGTGTAATTTTCAAAAGGCAATGCTGAAAATGAGTTGTCAGCTCCTATTTATAGACCCTTTTGGCCTTTTTTGCCACTTTTTGATCCCCTTTGTCATTTGTCCTTGATTGATGATCGCTTGATTCCGATTCTGAGTTTCTTATTGGATGTTATGATAACACTTTTTCTTTTGGTTTGGTAATCTTTTAGGGATGGGTCACTTTTGGTATCCTTTGGTAAAAGTCATTTTTTCCAACTTTTTGCATATAAGTTAGGATTTCACCTCCACTTTCTTCATCTCGTTGTCTTTTCCTCTTTTCCATAGGATCAACCCCACCGAAGTGTGACACGGAACCTTCATTGATGCTCTAGAAGTGTTGTAATTAGGTGGTAGAGCCTACCTTTAAATGAATTCCCTAGGTATATCCTTGTTTCATTTTGGCGCCCATGTTGTTAGTAATGACTATAGGCTCGAGATTCTATGTTAGTACTATCATGATTATGAGATTGAACCTCATTCATCTAATGCACCATCGTTCTTGGCCTCACCCTTGGGACTACCAAATGAGCACTCTTTATTGTCTTTCAAGCTCGCTTTACAATTCAAAAGCAACATCCAATGAGACTCTATTTATGATTTTCGATATTGTCTGGATGAAATGAGAAAAGTAGCCCCTGGAGTCTTCTTTAATCCCTTTTCATACTCTCTAAACATGAAAATATTGTCGAGCGATCTTGCTATCCTTCATGCTCGCCAAACTCAAATTTGAAGGCACGTCTGGACGGTGGTAGTTTACCCCTTTTTCGGTCCGAATGATCAATTTCACGAATAAAGGTATGCTCTAGGAACTTCAGTTCGTTAGAAGAGTATTCTCAGGCATAATTTTAACCTGTTTTCGGGCCTGAGGGACTAAAATTTCGAAAAAGGAACATTCTCCTTCATTTTGGTTTATCACCTTTTTCAAGCCTTGGAGATTACTTATGAAAAGGAACCCCCATGGATTCCATAGTTAAGCTCTTTTTAGACTCCCTAAAATTGAAAATATCATTGAGTGACCTTGTTCCTTCACACTCGTTAAATTGGTCCAGAAGAACACTGGCATGAGTTTAACCCTTTTTCCAGCCTGTAGATTATAGCGGAAAAAGGTACGCCTCAGGAGATTCGTCTCGGCGGGAGAGTTCTCCTCTGTAAATTTTATACTTTTTCAGGCTAAGGAGACTAAACTTAGAAAAAGGTTGTGAATCCATAGTTAAACTCTTTTCAGACTCCTTAAAATTGAAAAGATTGTCGAGTGATCTTGTCTTTGTCACTCTTTAAAATGGTTTTGAATAGACGTCTTTTCGGTGCAATTTTACCCCTTTTTCAAACCAGCGAGACTATCTATGAAAAAGGTACTCCCTAGAGTCTTCTTTTACATTTTTTCAGACGCTCTAAATGTGAAAAAACTATCAAGCTTACCTTCTCTGGGCTCATAAAAATTACATTGAATGGGTCTCATTGTGTCTTGTTAATCGCATTTGCATCTTTGTGTCTTTGGCCTAATGTTAGCTCCATGCTTCTCTCAACCGAATATTTGAAGCATGCCTTATACGCAAGCCTTGTAGCAATTTTTTCCTTTGCGACCTGACACCTTGACCCATGGAGGAATTTTCCCCAAGTGTCCTTTTCCTACACATGTCTCCTTGATCTAAGCATTAGTATGTCTCCTTGCTCTGAGAATTAGTATGTTCCTTGCTTCGAAATAGTATTCTTGATTGAGACACTCGTTCCTCCTTTGTAACGTAGCATTCTTTTATTCTTTTTCAAGCTCTTTAAAAATTTGAAAAAGACAAAAAAAAAATTATCCCAAAAAGGGGGGATGGGAAATATGTATTCTTTTTTCGACAACACAAAGAGTCTCCCTTGGACAAAGCACATCCTTTTGTTTTTTCGTCGAGCATTGGGATCTAGTATCAACTTAGGAATTTATTCTCAATACATAGATTTGTGTCCTCCTTCGTTTGGTTACTCTTCCAAACACATGGAGAGTTTGTGTTGCCTCCTGCATCATGAACTTATGTCAATGTCATGCTTCCTAAGTCTGGTCATCTTTTGTGCTTTTTTCCAATGGAATTTTCATCCAACCTGAGTTGGCCTTTCTGCAATTTGTCTTTTGACCTCATGAGTCAGCCATCCTGAGAGTCCAGTCAAGCCATGATTCAAAATTGACAAAGTTCTCTGCCTGATCATCGATATCCTCATGTCTTTTCCCGACGAGTCATCGAAGACCTTAGGGTAGTGAATCCATACACTCACATTGTACTCCTACCTGAGTTTTGAATATGTTGAATTTTTTTCTCAAGCTCTAATGGCTTCATATCCAACCATCGAGCGTCATTAGCTTCTTAAATATGGATACTCTACTTGTATATCTTCGACTGATTTTGAGATGTAGATCCACTATGTATTTCTCATGGATACACTTTATATATCTATATGACATGGATATGCAGTGTATTTGATTGGTATCCATGATTTATTTCATCTCAATCATGGGTATGCCCGCCTCGAAGAGACAATTCTTGTTTTGCAGATGGCACCTCCCGAGCTCTGGTCTCGGGCTCACTTGATTTTGTACATTGGTGAAGATATTGTAATATATTTTGGTCATCAGTTGATATTCTGACCTCACCCATTAGGGGGCATCTGTTATAGTCCTAAATTTCTCTACACATGCAAACATGGCCTTGGCCCTCTTACTTGCATTTTTTCCAAAGCACTGTTGAGAAACTCTTCTTAAAAAACCAATTTTTAAAAGATGTATGATCCCTGCACCATTATAGCCTTCTTACATATGCTTGTTGCACCACTACATCTCACATACATATGCATGTTGCACCATTACAGCCCATGTATACTTGCAAAAGTTGCAAGGAATTCTTTGAAATTGATGGGCTATTGGAGGTTTCCCAACTAATCCACCTGCTATAGCCTGTCACCCAACCGAATAACCATCCTTTTGGCATATAAAGGAGGTTTTGGGGTCTCATTTCATACCTAAGCATAAGAACAGTGAAACTCTTCCCAATTTCACTTCCCCTCCTTGCCCAAGATATTGTTTCCTTTTGTGAGAAATTGCCTCAACATTCCCTCATTATCCCCTTCTTCCTCCATTTGACCCATTCACTTCCATAGAAGAGATCAAAAGGTTGATAGAAGAATTTCATACAAGGTGCACTTGGAGCATGGTGAAGAGGAGCCCGGACCAGGTTCGCGGAACGGTGGTCAACTTAGATTGTAAAGGTATAATCTTTGTGTTATGAATAAAAGAATTACATTTTCATGTCCCAAATTATGGTGTCTTGAGTACTTTTATTGATTTATGCTTGACATTATAACATCTAACCATAACTTATATATGGAATAGAATGCTTGTAGTTCTTTGTTTGCCAATCTTTGGATGCAGGTCAGCCCTGAGAGGAGGCGTGCAATAAGTGGAACTTCCAAGCATGAGGAGGCCATCACCAGACGTGGGATTGGAGGTATAGTTACCTAATATCTTTTCTCTTTGCTTTATCTATACTAGTTTTGGTATGTTTGGGGTAGTATTGAGAATTAATTATTTTTTAGATAGTTATTCGATCTGCCTACATTATGAACCTTGGTGTAGTTAAAGGGGGTTTATTTCTTGCTAGCACTTGGGAAGCTCAAAACTATAAACATATTAACCTAAATAATAATCAAAGTATGTAGTGATGTTATATTTTCATGTCCCTCGAGGGCTATAAATAAAGTAGGATCTCTTCATTGCTTTTATAGCATTTTGATGCAATTATCACCCTTCAATAAACGCCTCGAGATATGATACAATTTATTCTTTTCTAATGAGATATAAAATATGAAAAACCATACCATGAAATATCCACAATAATAAAACACCAAAGGGTCCCCCTTGGTACCTTCACTAGCATAACAAAGTGTACAACAAAATATTCTTCTATATTCTCCACATCAAGCACTCCAAGTATACTAGGGTTTCTGAATTCCACAAAACCTTATCAATATTGTGTGCTTCTTTACTCCTCTAATGTTTCTCCCAAACTCTAGATTATGTTGAATTATAACCCTAACCTTAACCCTAGTATTCAATGTTGGTAGTAGTCTTATACAATTAGGTCATGTGCACAGTCCACTCAACCTATAAATTCCTAGGTTGTGAGAAAGGGCATTAGCTCCCTCTCATCATCACCCTACTGCCTATATTTTTAGAAATTCCATGTTTTTATTCTAAATACAACACTTATTTGGTAACAATCCCTTTCACCATATCCCTTCTAGAATGGTGTAACAATGTTAGGGTTTCATTAAAGCATGTAGAGTAATTATGACAATAATCCAACCTACTTTTTTGGACAATAATTGCATTGGAATTTCATTTTGTGCATGAAATGTCAAAGAAACATTTATTGCATCCTTTTAGCATCCACATTAGTGTCTTTGTAGCATCTCATTTGTGTCCTAATATTACATTTATTGTCTCTTGAATGTCCTTTTGGTCATAGTTTGCATCATAATTCCATCTTACTAGGGTATTCGGGTCTCATCGGTGTCTTACTAGAATCTTCATAACATCCTACTTGCATTATTTTTTCATCCTAGGTGTCACATATGTGTCTTAATTATGTTGTAGTAGCATCCTAATTGAGTCATTTTAGAATCCCATGTGTTTCGTCAATGTCCTTGTTGCACCCTAATAACATCTTAGTTGTGTCCTTATAGTCTTAGGTGTCTCATTAGAAATTTTCATTATATCATAATTCTTGTATGTGGCTCTAACCATCCTTGTTTACCTACTATGCCAAAAGGAGGCCATTCACCAAATCCACTCCCACACATATTTTTTCACTAAGGGGTCAATGTTGAAAAAAAATGAATCAAGCGATTGTGGGTACTGTGTTCACATGGGCCTTGGGAAAAAAAATGCTTGTTGGGGCTTACAAAACTTAATTATGTTGCTCGGTTTTGATTTTATGCCATCAAAACAAATTTCCAATGTGTCCCTGAATGGATTCAGGAGGCGAATTGCAACTCGCCATAAAACTCTAACTAGGCATCGAAAGAATGAACCACGAATTTTGTTGGACTCATGACACTGGATTATATCTAGGGTCACCCCTCTTGTGTGATTATGTTCCCTAGAAAATTCTTTATTCGATGATCTCTAGAACTAGGGTTTTTCTCAATAAGGGACAATGTAGTTTTTTCAATAGGGGTCAATTTTGAAAAAAAAATGGCTTGGATGGTTATGGATAGTGTGATCACATGGGCCCTAGAAAAATACACTTGTGGAAGCTTATAGAACTCAATTATGCTGCTAAATTTCGATTTTATGTCTCCGGACCAAATTCCCAATGTGTCCTTGAATGGCTTCAAGAGACAAGTTGAAACTCTCTATAAAACTCTTACCAAGTCTTAGATGAATGAATCGTCAGTTTTTTTAGACTCTTGACACTAGATTACAGCTAGGGTAACCCCTCTCCTATGATTACATTTTATTCGACTATCTCCGAAACTAGGGTTTTTCTCAGTAAGGGACAGTGAAATTTTTGCATTGGGGTCGATTTTGAAAAACACTGGCTCAAATGATTGTGGGTAGTGTGGTCATGTGGAACTTGGCCAAACACACTTTTAGGAGATTACAGAACTCAATTATTCTACTTTGTTTCTATCTTATATCCTCAGACCAAATTCTTGATGTGTCCCTGAATGGATTCAAGAGGCGATTTGCAACTCACCATAAAACTCTAACTAGGCATTGGATGGATGAACCATCGATTGTTTTAGACTCCTGACATTGGATTAAATCTAGGGTAAACCCTCCCCTATGATTATGTTTCCTGGAAAATGATTTATTGGATGATCTCTAGAACTAGGGTTTTTCTCAATAAGGGACAATGCAATTTTTGCACCAAGGGTTGATTTTGAAGAACATTTGCTCGGGTGATTGTGGTAAGTTTGGTCATGTGGGCCTTGACCAAATACACTTGCAGGAGCTTACAAAACTAAATTATGCTACTTTTTTTTTATTTCATTCCCCCATGCCAAATTCCTAATATATCCCTAAATTTCTTAGGGAGGTGAGTTTCAACTCACCATAAAAGTCTAATCGGGTCTCGAATGGAAAATCCATCAGTTGTGTTGGATTATTGACATTGGATTACATCTAGGGGCACCCCTCCCATGTGATTTTGTTTCTCTCAAAATTATTTATTGGATGATCTCCATAACTAGGGTTTTTCTCAATAAGGTACAATGCAATTTTTTCACTAGGGGTCAATTTTGAAAAATGCTAGCCCAGGTTTTCGTGTGTAGCGTGGTCACATTGTCCTTGGAAAAACACACTTGCAAGAGCTTATAAAACTCAATTATGCTACTCGATTTGGATTTTTTTCCCCCGAACCAAATTCCCAATGTGCCCCTTAATGGCTTTAAGAGGCAAGTTTCAACTTGCCATAAAACTCTATTCGGTTGTCGAATGGATGAACCGTAAATTGTGTTCAACTCTTGACACATTATTAAAAATAGGGGAACCCATCCCCTATGATTCCATTTCCTAGAAAATGATTTTTTGGATGATCTCCAAAACTAGGGTTTTGCTCAATTAGGGACAATGCAATTTTTTCACTAGGGGTCGATTTTGAAAAACATTGGCTCAAGAAATTGTGGGTAGCATGGTCACATGGGCCTCAGAAAAAAAAAAACTTGTGGGAGCTTATGAAACTCAATTATGCTACTCAATTTGGAAATTTTTTCCCCATACCAAATTCTCAATACAATGTCTTTGAATGGCTTTAGGAGGTGACTTGCAACTCACCATAAAAATCTAATCGAGGCTCTGATGGATGAGCTGTCAATTTTTTTGGACTCTTGACATTGGATTACAACTAGGGGAACCCCTCCCTTGTGATTCCATTTCTCAAAAAATGCTTTATTTGAGAATCTATGGAATTAGGGTTTTTCTTAATAAGGGACAATGCAATTTTTTCACTAGGTGTCAATTTTGAAAAACACTGGCTTGGGCGATTGTGTGTAGTGTGGTCATGTGGTCCTTGGAAAAACATGCTTATAAGAGCTTACAAAACTCAATTATGTTGCTCAGTTTGGATTTTTTTCCCCTAGACCAAATTCTCAATGTGTCATTAAATGGCTTCAGGAGACAAGTTGCAACTCTCCATAAAACTCTAATCGTGTATCGGATGGATGAACCAACGATTGTGTTAGAATATTGAAACTGGATTACAACTATGGGAACCCCTCCCCCATGATTCCATTTCTCTAAAAATTATTTGTTCGAGGATCTATGGAACTAGGGTTTTTCTTAGTAAGGGACAATGAATTTTTTTCACTAGGGGTCAATTTTGAAAGACATTGGCTTGAGTGATTTGGATAGCATGGTCACGTGGTCCTTCACCAAACACTCTTATAGAAGCTTACAGAACTCAATTATGTTGCTCGGTTTTGATTTTTTCCCTCAAACCAAATTCTCAATGTGTCCATGAATGGCTTCAGAAGACAAGTTGCAACTTTCCATTAAAGTCTAATCGAGGCTCAGATGGATAAATTTTTTATTGTGTTTGACTCCTAACATCGAATTATATCTAGGAGAATCCCTCCCTTCTAATTTGATTTCCTAGAAAATTATTTGTTCGAGGATCTTCGCAACTAGATGCAATTTTTAAAAACACGGGCTCGAGTGATTGTGGGTAGCATGGTCATGTGGGCCTTGGAAAAACACATTTTTGGGAGCTTACAAAACTCAATTATGCTGCTCGGTTTGAATTTTTTCCCCTAGAACAAATTCTCAATGTGTCCCTGAATGGATTCAAGATG
>SNQJ01S0025323.1:63983-78909 GCA_010110895.2 Picea sitchensis
TTTTTGGACTCTTGACATTGGATTACAACTAGGGGAACCCCTCCCTTGTGATTCCATTTCTCAAAAAATGCTTTGTTTGAGAATCTATGGAATTAGGGTTTTTCTTAATAAGGGACAATGCAATTTTTTCACTAGGTGTCAATTTTGAAAAACACTGGCTTGGGCGATTGTGTGTAGTTTGTCCATGTGGTCGTTGGCCAAACATGCTTATAAGAGTTTACAAAACTCAATTATGTTGCTCGGTTTGGATTTTTTTCCCCTAGACCAAATTCTCAATGTGTCATTAAATGGCTTTAGGAGACAAGTTGCAACTATCCATAAAACTCTAATTGTGTATCGAATGGATGAACCAACAATTGTGTTAGAATATTGAAACTAGATTACAGCTATGGGAACCCCTCCCTCATGATTCCATTTCTCAAAAAATTATTTGTTCGGGGATCTATGGAACTAGGGTTTTTCTTAGTAAGGGACAATGAAATGTTTGCACTAGGGGTCAATTTTGAAAGACATTGGCTTGAGTGATTTGGATAGCATGGTCACATGGTCCTTCACCAAACACTCTTATAGGATCTTACATAACTTAATTATGTTGCTCGGTTTTGATTTTTTTCCCTCAAACCAAATTCTCAATGTGTCCATGAATGGCTTCAGGAGACAAGTTGCAACTTTCCATTAAAATCTATTTGAGGCTCAGATGGATGAATTTTTTATTTTGTTTGACTCCTAACATTGAATTATATCTAGGAGAATCCATCCCTTCTAATTTGATTTCCTAGAAAATGCTTTGTTCGAGGATCTTCTCAGCTAGATGCAATTTTTAAAAACACTAGCTCGAGTGATTGTGGGTAGCATGGTCATGTGGGCCTTGGAAAAACACATTTTTGGGAGCTTACAAAACTCAATTATGCTGCTCGGTTTGAATTTTTTCCCCTAGAACAAATTCTCAATGTGTCCCTGAATGGATTCAAGATGCGAGTTGCAACTCGCCATAAAAATCTAGTCATGCCTCGAATGGATGAACCATTGGTTGTGTTAGACTCCTAACACCATATTAAATCTAGGGAACCCCTCCTCTATGATTCCATTTCCTAAAAAACTATTTGTTCAAGGATCTCCAAAACTAGGGTTTTTCTTAGTAAGCGCTAATGTAATTTTTGCACGATGGGTCAATTTTTGAAAAACACTTACCCAAGAGATTGTGGATAACATGGTCATGTGGGCCTTGGAAAAACACACTCATGTGAGCTTACAAAACGAAATTATGCCACTCATTTTGGATTGTTTCCCCTGGATCAAATTCTCAATGTGTCACCGAATAGCTTCATCAGGCAAGTTGCAAATCACCATAGCTCGAACGGACTAACCGTCAGTTGTATTGTAATATTGACACTGGATTACAGTTGGGGAACCCCTCCATTATGATCCCATTTGTTTTTTTATATATATTATTTGCAGTGAAATTCTATTCAAGGTGGATCGACTAACAATCGAATTCGAAGGAATTGACAGCAAGTCGAAGGTTGAGGGGTTCGACTAAGTAAATTTGAAGTCAAAGACATGGACGAAAAGTCGAAGTTCGAGGTGGTTTGATCAATAAAATTCAAATTCAAATACATTGACAACAATTTGAAGAGGTCAACCGATAATAGGTCGACAGACAGGCGTGTGGAAACCGACTAAATACCGAATGAAGGTCGATTGGTAGTCGACTCATAATCCGACTCGGAAGTTGACTATAATAGAATCTCGAGATTTGTGGGATTTGTAGCCAATGACTTGTGTGGATATGTAACCATTTTTGGGCACCTTTTATTTAGGGTTTTTCCTACTGTAAATCCTATAAATAATGTGTGTTGTAATGTTGTAAGAGATGATGAAATCGTAGAGGTTGTTGGTCATGTAGATGTAAGCCAAAATTTGCTATAGGGTTATTCTTGTGTAAAGAAAGAAGGTATGATGTTGATTTTGTCTTAGGTGTGGACCAAGGTTAGGCATGTAAACTTTTATTCTGAATGAATAATACAAAAAGCGAGAAGAACACTCAAGGAAATCTAGTTTCTTGGTTTGTGTTTCAGGGGTAAAATCTTTTTGTACTGTGTGTTTGCTTTGTCATTTACTTTCTTGATTGAATATTTCCTCCTCTCTTATGCTAGGTTTAGCGTGGAACTATTCCTCATTCCTAACATGTGGTATTAGAGCTTGGTTTAACAACATTGGATCTGAGATAAACCCTAGGTTTAGTAAGAGTTGTAAGTTAGAAATCTTTAAAGATTGTGCTTAAAGAATGGTGAGAAGCTTGAGAATAGAGATCGAAAAATTCAATGGCCAGTATTTTGATGTTTGGAAACTTAAAATTGAAGATCTCCTTGTATATCGATAACAATGGGTAGTAGTATGTTGAGTTACCATGTCGATAGGTATGTCGACAAAAGAATGGGAGAAACTCGAGAGAAAGGAAATGAGTATGATTTGACTTTGTCTTGCAGATTCAGTACTACTGAATGTCTCAAGTGAATATTCGTCCAAGAAACTGTGGGAAAAATTGGGAATCTTGTACTAGTCGAAATCCATGGTAAATAAGTTGTTTCTCAGAAAGAAACTGTATCTCCTGAGGATGGTTGAGGGGAATTCGATGACTGGTCATTTAAATGCATTTAATACCATTTTAATCCAATTATCTTCTATGGATATTAAAACCATTGAGGAGGAGAAAAGAATTAGCTTATTATGTTCTTTGCTAGACTCTTGGGATAGATCAATCATGGCTATAGGGAGTAATACAATGACATAAGCGCTATAATACATGATTTCATCTCTACTATCATAATAAATGAGTAGGAAGAACATGGAATGATTGACCAAAGATGTGTTAGTGGTGAGAGGTCAATCAGTTGATAGAGATAAAGGAAAATTCTTTGGTAGAAATTCTAAGTCTAAGGGTATATATAAATCCCATGTTTAGTTGACAAGAAGATGTTGGAAATGAGGTAAATTTGGGCATTACAAAAGGGACTGAAATTAGAAGGAAATGGAATTTAGTACAGGATACGATAAGAAGTAGTCGACTGAGAGAAAGATGACTCCATATAAGGGAGGTGATGTGTACCTGGCATCAACCAATACACATTATGATCAAGATGTTTGATTGATCGACTTGGAAGAATCCTATCATATGACACTACATAGAGAATGGTTATGTGAATATGAACAATATGAAGGAGGAGACGTGTTCTTAGGGGACGACTCGAAAACCAAAATTGTCGAACGAGGAAGATTTTGATTGATACTATAAGATGGGAGGAGTAGAACCCTTCTAGGTGTGCTACACATTCCAGGTTTGGAAAGAAACCTGATATATTTTGGCAAGATGAGTGATGTAGGAGTTCACACTCTATTTCTAAATAATTCATGTAATATGGTTAGAGGTGTGACGGTCTTAATGAAAGGAATTCAAATTGGAACCCTATACAATTTATTAGGGAGTATTGACTTGATTGGATGAAACAAGATCATTTTTCCTGAATTCAACTCGACCTCGAATCAACTTGAATCAACTTGGGATGATTCAATTCAATCCAATTCGATAAGTCATCATAAAGTTGACATGACCATGTTATGGCATGAAAGGATGGGACACATTGGAGAAAAGGGAATTTGAGTTATGCATAACAAAGGTATGGTTGAATATTTTCCTGAATGTAATTTAGAAGTTGACTTTTGTGAACATTGTGTATATGGAAAACAAAGTCGGGTGAGGTTCCCATATGGATCGACAAGAGAAACGAGGATTCTAGGGTTGGTTCATATTGATTTGTTTGGCCTTGTTTTAGGGTATGTCTCTTTCATGGATGATTTTTCCAAGAAGACATGGATATATTTCATAAAGAAGAAATCTGAGGTTTTTGAGAAATTCAAAGAGTTTAAATATATTGTAGAAAACCACACATATAAGAAGATTAAGGTGTTGAGGACTAACAATAGTGGTGAATTGTATGGAAAATAATTTGATGAGTTATGCAAGAAGTGTGGCATAGCATGCCAAAATACCACACCATATACCCCATAGCAAAATGGAGTTGTTGAGAGAATGAATAGAACATTGATGGACAAGGAAAGGAGCATGCTCAATGGTTCTAGGTTCACACAATATTTATGGGTTGAGGTAGTCAAAACTACAAAATATATGTTGAATATGTATCCTTCAGCAGTGCTAGTCAACACAACTCCACATGAGGTATGTGCAGGTAAGACACCTTCGGTTTCACATATCAAAGTATTTGGATGTGATGCATTTGTGCATGTTCCCAAGGAAAAGTGGAGCAAGATGGACAAGAAGGCATTCAAGCGTATTTTCATTGGATACAAAAAGGACTGAAAGGATATAAACTTTGGGATCTTGCATCAAGGAAAATAGTGTACAGTCGAGATGTGGTCTTTAGAGAAGTCATAAGTCATTCTGAGCCTAAATAAATTATTCAAATCGTGAATAATCCAGAGAAGATGTGGTTTGAACTGAGGAATGAAGAAGGTGATTCATATGAGTTGACTAAATCAGAAGAATAGGTGGAGCAACCGACCCTGGTTGTAAGGAGGTTAGAACGAGTAAGAAAACAAGTCAAAGGGTATATTATGTTGGACATATTGTCATTCATGTGTTATCATTGATGTCAACAATTGATATCATTGATGTGATGATAAGTTGAGATAAAATCTCAGGAGGATTAGCGAATGAAGATCAAATCTCAGAAGAGATGGCGCAATGAATTTCAAAAGAAACGTTGGACAACCAGTCAAACAATATATAATGACTAATGTCAAATAGATATTAAATCTCAGGAGAGTTAACGAATGAAGATCAAAATCTCATAAGAGATGGCACGATAAAACTCAGATTAAATCAAGACCATCGGATCTACAAGTCAAATCAACGGCAAGGATCAATTGTGGGGAGTGAAAGCATAATTAAACTACTCGCCAGTTAAAATCCCACAATATGTCTAGATCATCATATCTCATAGCTTCAAAGATCTACGACTACGGTTGATCTAACAAACAATGAGTTTAAGTTAGATTAAGTCATGATCGTCGGATGCATAATCGCCAGATCAACGGAAGGGATGAATTACGAGGAGCGAAAGCAGAATTAAACTACTCACCAGTTACAATCCTGCAATATTTCCATATCATCAGATCTCATAGCTTCAAAGATATACGATTGCAGTTGATCCAACAAACAATGAGTTTAAGTCATATTAAGTCGTGATCGTCAGATATGCAATCGCTAGATCAACTGTAGGGATGAATTGCAAATATCGAAAGGAGAATTAAATATTGCACTAGTTCCAATCCTGCAATTAGCTGGGACCGTCTGATCTTATAGCTTCAAATATCGATGATTTTGTTTGACTCACCAACAGTGCACAACTTCCAATTGCGGAGTTTGGGTGATGAGTTAAATCACTCGCAAGTTGTGGTTCCGCAATCATTCGTGATCGTGGATCTGCTTCGAGTGTCTTCATAGCCGTTGGATCATTCTAAGTGGAAGGATAGGATAATCTAGAAGAGAATCACTGTAGACAAATCGATTTGTTGATCCAAGATCCAGATCGAACAAACATCCTTCACTTCGGGTCTAAATATGTGAGGAGGTTACGCTCCGGAGACTTTGAGATTTGAACTACCCGAAGCCCGAAAATCCAAAGTGAATAAGGACCATTGGATTTGGAGGACATAATGAGGACCGTTGGATCAGGTCTTTTGGTTAGCAGACCACGTCAACAATGATGTTTGGCAGACCACGTCAACAAGGACATGTGGAAGACCACGTCAGAATACAACTTCAGCAAAAGGGCATATGGCAGACCACGTCAACAAGGATACGAGTCGTCTGATCTGAAAGATCACTTTGGAGCATTCTCGACCGTCGATATGATGTCGGGTGTATTCTCAATCTTTGATCTACTACAATGGAAGGATAGTGTAAGTGGAAACGTTAACCGACATCAAGCGATCTTCACCGTTTTATAACTAACTCAGCAAGTGATCACTCCGGAGGAAAGAATGGGTTTAGATTTGAAATCTCCATAGTCCGAAGACCCAGAGTAAATGGTGGCCATCCATATCAATGGTTGATTAAGTCTTGGTCGTTATATTAAGCCTTGTAAGAATCAAATATAACGATTGATCTGTTTCTGCGAAATAAACATAAATCGTTCGATCTATTTGGAAAATATGATTCGAAAGTTTTGAAAACTTGAAAACTTGAACTTCTAAAGAGAGAAGTTCTATCAACCGTCCATCTCATCATAAGATTGAATCATGACCATTGAAATTGATAAGCTCTCAAGCTCTTGTCTCACCTAGAATTTGGTCACCGTCGTTGGTCATATGATATAGGAGATCTAAATGACAACTTAATACGTCGTTGTAATTGGTAAGCTCGTGGTTCTATAAATGCTCGATCACATGTAATGGTTTGAAGGAAGCACCTCTGTAGAATTTGGTCTCTATGAAAATAACAGAGATTTGGGATTGAGTTTAAAGGATGAAATTGATCCATATGTGATCAATTTACGAAAATATTTCACAGTAAAAATGTTAAAATGGTGATTATGGTTAAGTTAAAACAAAGAGGTGTGTTGCTCCAAATAAAGGGGGACAGTTTATAATAGTCACGCCGTTTTGAAGAATATATAAACAAGAAAGAGTGGTGAGAAGAAAGTGTCTCTGTAGTCCAGATCAAAAGATCAAAAGATGAAGTAGATTCCAGGAAGGAAAGATGAAGATACTTATGCATTAAGGGTGGTTGGGTGGTGCAAGGGCAGGTTGGTGCCTACAGAGGGAGTTGGTGCTTCCTTGTCATTCGTAGTTGACTAAACAAGGGGTCGTAGCCTCCTACCAGTTGGTGCTAATGAACTAGGTTGTGGGTGCATCCTGATCAGTTGGTGTTGATTGAAAAGGAAGAATATATTCCTTCTATGTAACATGTAAAAACAAATTTTGCAGTTAATAGAAAAGAGTTTGTGGTTTTCCCAATTGGGTTCCACGATAAAATATTGTGTTAAAATTATGTTTGCATTAATAAATAAAAAATTGATATAAAAATTGTCATTGATTCACCTCCCCCCTCTCAGCGACAAGATCTGATCCTTCAAATGGTATCAGAGCATGTTCTGTTAGCACAGTCTAAAAAACTTGAAGGTAGATCCTGAAGATGGATCAACAAGAGGGAATGTCTAACAACAAAGCACCATTATTCAATGGAGGAGGCTATGCTCTGTGGAAAATAAGAATGAAAAACTTCATGTTGGCTCTTGGTTTTGATATCTGGCAATTTGTTGTAGATGGTTACACTGCACTAACTACTCCACCCAAAGACTCTGCAGGAAAGAAAATTTGTAATGACAACTCAAGAGAAGTTAATGGAATTCTAGCAGGATTGACTAATTATATATGTGTGAAAGTTATGCATTGCAAATCATCTAAAGAAATCTGGGACAAATTGGAGGTTGTATATGAAGGATATGACAAAGTCAAGGAAGCCAAACTACAGACCTATAGAACTTGATTTGAAAATCTGAAAATGAAATAAGAAGAAAATATTGTTGAGTACTTTCATAGGGTAGATGAATTGGTTAACTCAATTAGAGCAGCAGGAGAAGAAGTTACAGATAAACCCATTGTGAAAAAAATAATAAGGTCATTACCTATGAGATATGATGCAATGATTTCTTCAATTGAAGATAGATCTGATATAAGCACACTCACAGTTGATCAGCTCCATGGAATTTTTACAGCATATGAAATGAGAACAGGAAATGATAAATCAACAAAATATGAAACAGTTTTCAAAGTAACTAAGACAAAGATAAATCAAAAGAAAACACCTCAATCCAGACATCATGAAGAATCTGATGTGGAAGAATCCAACTTTATTAGAAAACTTCAAAAAGGATTAGGGAAATACAAAGGCAAGCTCCCTTTCAAATGTTTTAACTGTGGAAAGGTTGTTCATTTTGCAATAAAGTGTCCCTATCCCAAGGAGGACCCTGAAGATGAAGAAAACAAAATCAAACAATACAAGAAGAAGGAAAATCCCAACTACAAGAAAAACTTTTACAAAGGGGAAAAAAACATTTACTCAAAAGCAGAAAATAGCAGTTCGTCGGAGTCTAGTGACAACGATGAATCTGATGATGATGAAGTACTTTTCTTAGGTATTGAAGAATCTAATGAGACAAAAAAAATTAAACATGAGAAAGAGTTAGAATATGAAGTAGAAGTTAATATGGAGGAAGAACTTCTCAGTGCCTTGGATGAATTAAGAAAATACAAAACCAAATATAGACAACTGAAAATTTTTGTAGTTGAACAAAAGTAAAAACATGAACAAGAAGAAAAGGAGATGGAAAACTCATGAGAAACCTGAAAAAACAAATCCTAGAAGCAAATAAGATCGAAGAAAGTATGGAAAAGTCTCTTAAAGAAAAACAAATAATCTGTGAAAGAATGGAGGCAGAATTAGTTCATCTAAGAAAAGAACTGGATGCAAAAATCACTCAAACAAGATATGAAAATAGCTCTAAAATATTAGATAAGATTATCACCACACAAAAGGATTCAGGTAATAAAAATGGAATATGTTATTCTCAAAAGGAAAGCCAAGTTAACTCAAAATCTTATGCAGATAATCTCCTCAGTACATTCAAGAAGAAATATGAAGAGAAGATAAGTAATGATCAGAACTCCAGAAGATTACTTCCACCCATCAGGAAGGAAGACAAAAAAATACCAAATAAGTTTTATCAAAATAGGTATCCTCTCATTTTCCTTGGTTATTGTTTTGCATGCTCTAATTCATACACAAAGCTATAAATTGTAGAGCATATAGAAAGAAAAATCTGAAGGTTAAGAACTATATCCTTAAGGATAACCAAGAAGTAAATATAGTTAAAAGAAGAAACTATAACTCCTTTGCACCTCTACAAGAAGGGGACTTACAATGCTTCAGATGCCATAACTATGGACATAAGGCCATTAATTGCAGATTAATGGAAGTCTCAGAACAACCAAAGTTCATTAGAGATCAAAAGAAACTGCGAAGAGAAAAAACATCAAAAAGGGAATGTCTTATTGCCCTAAAAGCTCAATATAAAAAGGATGTCTGGTATGTTGATAGTGGGTGCTCAAAACATATGACAGGTGACAAGGACACATTTTTAGACTTAAAGAAACAAAAGCGTAAAGGTACATTTGGTGATAATGCTTCAGGTAACATACTTGGGAAAGGCACTGTGAGTTTGGGAAAAGACAAAGCCAGAAATGTGCTACTTGTCGAAAAACTAAAGCCTAGTTTATTAAGTGTCAGCCAAACCTGTGATCAGGGGCACTTATGCATCTTTGAATCCCAAAAATGTGAGATTAGGGGATAAGACACAAGAAAATTAGTTGGTACTTCTCCTAGAACTCCTGAAAATGTATATATACTAGATGAAAAATTGAACAAGGAGTGTCATATAAATCTAGTAGATGAAAGTTGGCTATGGCATAGAAGGTTGGGGCATATTAACTTTGACAATACAGTGAAAGTCAGCAATCTTGGTGCAGTAAGAAACTTTCCAAAGATCATAAAACCCTCAAATTCTATGTGTAGACACTGTCAACTAGGGAAGCAAACTAGAATAAGGTTCAAGGCAAAAGAATACACAACCTCAAAACCTTTAGAGATTTTTCACACTAACCTATGTGGACCTACGAGGACCAAGAGTTTTCAAGGAGAGTCTTACTTTATGTTGTTCATTGATGATTTTACTAGAATGGTTTGGATATTTTTTCTCAAAGAAAAATTAGAAGCACTTAACAAATTCAAAGCCTTTAAAACCCTTGTTGAAAATGAAAAGGAGGCAAAAATCAAATGTCTTAGATCAGAAAATGGTGGTGAGTTCACCTCAAAAGAGTTGATCTCTTCTATGAAACTCGTGGAATAAAAATACAATTCTCTGCTGCTAGAACACCTCAGCAAAACGTGATTGCTGAGAGAAAGAATAGAACAGTTCAGGAGGCCGCAAGGACTATGCTCAATGAAGAAAAATTGTCAGATGGATATTGGAGGGAAGTTGTAAGCATAGCAATATACATATTGAACAGAGGTCATCTCAGGGTTAATAGTGATAAGACCCCTTATGAACTATGGTTTGGAAGAGCTCCATCAGTAAAATACTTCAAGGTCTTTGGAAGTAAATGCTACATCAAAAGACTAGATGAGAGTCTTGGAAAATTTGATGCCAGATTTGATGAAGTTATTTTTCTTGGATATGCTTCAAACAAGAAAGCATACAGATGCTACAATATTAGATCACATAATATTTTTGAGAGTGCAGATGTCAAGGTGGATGATCTAAAAACAATAAGGATCAAAAATCAAGAGACCATACATGAAAATGAAGATGAAGATGATGATACATTCAGCACACAAGTAGAAGAGAATGAAAAATAAATGGAAGAGGATGATATGGATACTAGTGAAGATGAAGAAGATAATCAAGATGGAGAGATAAGGGAAGAATTCCCAAGAAGAGACACAAAGACACCCTCAAGAATTACTCAAAAGAATCATCCTGAAGAACTGATTATTGGAGATATGAATGATGGAGTGCACACAAGAAGACAACTAATGTATCAAACAGAAATAGCATTGTTGTGAAATGTTGAGCCTAGCTCAATCAAAGAGGCATGTAAAGATGAGAATTGGATCAAAGCTATGATTGAAGAATTTGACCAAATTGAAAAAAATCAAACTTGGGAACTAGTTCCAAGACCAAAAAACAAAAATGTCATTGGAACTAAATGGGTGTATAAAAACAAAATGAATGAGAATGGGCAAGTAATCAGGAACAAAGCTATATTGGTCTGTAAAGGGTATGATCAGGTTGAAGGGGTAGACTATGAAGAAACCTTTCCACCTATGGCCAGATTGGAGGCAATTAGGATGTTCCTAGCTTTCTCCAGCTACAAAAAGTTTAAAGTGTACCAAATGGATGTCAAGTTAGCATTTCTCAATGGAAATTTAGAAGAGGAAGTCTATATTGAGAAACCAGAAGGATTCATATTAAATAACAAAGGAGACTATGTTTGTAAATTAAAGAAAGCACTCTATGTACTAAAACAAGCACCCAGAGCATGGTATGCAAGGCTAAACTCTTATTTACAAAAACACGGCCTCAAAAGGGGATCATCAGACATCAATGTTTATTGTAAAATTGATGGTAATAACATGATTATTGTGGAAGTATATGTTGATGATTTTATATTTGGTAGTGATGATGAAAAAACAAGTAAGGACTTTGCTAGGATGATGCAGCAAGAATTTGAAATTTCTTTGCTTGGGGAACTAAATTTCTTCCTTAGATTACAAATAATACAATCCAAAAGAGGAGTCTTTATTCATCAATCTAAGTATGTTAAAGGTATACTTAAGATATTCCAGTTAGAGGATTGAAAACATGTTAGTACACCTATGAAAGTTGGATGCAAACTAAGCAAGGATGATGAGTCCAAAGTTGTAGATCCAAAACATTACAGATCAATGATTGGCAATTTTCTCTATGTAACAACTTCCAGACCTGATGTCAAGCAAGTTGTTGGGATGAGCACCAAAGGAGAGCCATGTTCAAGCTGTAAAAAGAATCTTTAGATATTTGAAAGGAACCATAGATCTTGGTTTGTGGTACCCTAGCAAGGATTCATTCACATTAAAAGCCTATTCAAATGTTGATTGGGCAAGAAGTGTAGATGACGGAAAAAGTACAAGTGGAGGAGCATTTTTTAATGAGAATCATTGGTTGCTTGGATAAGCAAGAAACAGTCTTCAATTTCTCTGTCTAGCACTAAAGTTGAGTATATTACAGCAGTAGAATGTTGCGCACAAGTGGAATGGATGGAACAAACTCTACAACACATCAAAATAGTATTTGAAGAACCCACTACTATCTACTATGATAATACAAGCACGATAAGTCTCTCCAAGAACCCTATCCAGCACTCAAAATCAAAACAAATTCCCATAAAGTACCACTATTTAAGAGATCAGGCTGAAAACAAGAACATTAAATTGGAATACGTTCCAACACAAGAACAAGTGGAAGATATTTTTACAAAACCCTTAAGCAGAGATGTATTTGAATATCTCAGTCAAAAATTGGGATTAATCCTTCTTCCTACCTAAATCTCTCAAGAAAATAATGCATCAGTTGGCACCTTTTCAGGGGGAGATAGAAATCAACGTCAGAATGAGTCATTTAGTTATGACAGGAAAAGTGTGAATGTAGGAGGAGTTACCAATGGTCAAATAATTATTTATACAGATAGATCATAGGAGAAGAAACCTTTTTCCATTGATGCCAAAGGGGAAGAGTAACTTCGGAGGATAGAAGCTTCACCACAGGGGGAGATTGTGTATGAAGTTGGTGCATTTCCCTCGATGAAAAAGGGGGATATTGTTAGACATATTGGCATCCATGTGTTTTAATCGATGTCAACAGTCGATATCATTGATGTGATGAAAAGTTGAGATAAAAGCTCAGGAGGGTTAGCGAATGAAGATCAAATCTTAGAAGAGATGGCGCAATGAATTTCAGAAGAAACATTGGATGACCAATCAAACAGTATATAATGACTGATGTCAAACAGATATTAAAGCTCAGGAGAGTTAACGAATGAAGATAAAAAGCTCAGAAGAGATGGTGCAATAAAACTCAGATCAAATCAAGAACATCAAATCTGCAAGACAAATCAACGACAGGGATGAATTGCGGGGAGCGAAAGCAGAATTAAACTACTCACCAGTTGCAATCCCGCAATATATATAGATCATCAAATATCATAGATTCAAATATCTACGACTGCGGTTGATCCAACGAACAATGTGTTTAAGTCAGATTAAGTCGTGATCATCGGATGCACAATCGCCAAATCAACGGCAGGGATGAATTGCGGGGAGCGACAGCAGAATTAAAGTACTCGCTGGTTACAATCCCACAATCTGTCTAGATCATCAGATCTCATAGCTTAAAATATCTATGATTGCGGTTGATCCAACAAACAATGATTTTAAGTTAGATTAAGTCATGACCGTCGGATGTGCAATCGCCATATCAATAGTAGGGATGAATTGCGGAGATTGAAAGGAGAATTAAATATCATGCTAGTTACAATCCTGTAATTAGTTAGGATCATCCGATCTTATAGCTTCGAAGATCGACGATTGTTGTTGACTCGCTAACAACGCACAAATTCCAATTGCGAAGTTTGGCTGACGAGTTAAATCACTCGCAAGTTGTGGTTCTGCAATCATCCGTGATCGTGGATCTTCTTCGAGTGTCTTCACAATCATTGGATATTTATAAGTGGAAGGATAGGATAAGGTAGAAGAGTAGCATCGTACACAGATCAATTCGTTGATCCAAGATCCAAATCGAACAAACATCCTTCACCTCGGGTATAAATATGTGAGGAGGTTACACTCCGAAGACTTTGAGATTTGAACAACCTGAAGCCAGGAAATCCGAAGTGAATAAGGACTGTGAGATTTGAAGGACATAACGAGGACCATTGGATCAGGGTTGTTGGTCAGCATACCATGTCAAAAAGGACGTGTGGCATACCACATCAGTAAGGACACGTGGTAGACCACGTCAGCAAAAGGGCATATGGAAGACCACGTTAGCAAGGATACGTGGAAGACCACGTCAGAAGACCATGTCAGCAAGGATATGAGTCGTTCGATATGAAACATCACTTCGGAGCATTCTCGACCGTCAATCTCATGTTGGGTGTATTATCGACCGTCGATCTAATACAGTGGAAGAATAGTGTAAGTGGAAACATTAACTGATAGCAAGCGATCTTCACCATTTTATGACTGGCTCAGCAAGTGATCACTCCAAAGGAAAGAATGGGTTGATATTTGAAATCTTAGAAGTCCAAAGACCTAGAGTAAATGGTGGCTATCCATATCAATGGTTTATTAAGTCATGGCCATCAGATTAAGCCTTGTAAGAATCAAATCTGACAATTTATTTGTTTCCACAAAATAAACGTAAACCATCCATCTTATCAAAATATTGAATCATGACCATTGAAATTGATAAGCACTCAAGCGCTTGTCTCACCTAGTGTTTGGTCACCACCATTGATCATGTGATATAGGATATCTAAATGACAACTTAATACGTCACTGTAATTGGTAAGCTTGTGGTTCTATAAACACTCGGTCACATGTAATGGTTTGAAGGAAGCACCTCCATATAATTTAGTCTCTGTGAAAATAACAGAAATTTAGGATCGATTATAAAGGATGAAATTGATCCATATGTGATCAATTTACGAAAATAATTCACAGTAAAAATGTTAAAACAGTGATTATGGTTAAGTTAAAATGAAGAGGTGCATTTCTCCAAATAAAGGGACACAGTGTATAACACTCACGTCATTTTGAAGAATATATAAACAAGAAAGTGTGGTGAGAAGAAAGCATCTCTGCAGTCCAGATTAGAAGATCAAAATCTGAAGCAGATTCTGGGAAGGAAAGTTCAAGATACTTATGCATTAAGGGTGGTTGGGTGGTGCAAGGGAAGGTCGGTGCCTGCAGAGGGAGTTGGTGCTTCCTTGTCAGTTGTAGCTGACTAAACAGGGGGTCGTAGCCTCCTACCAGTTGGTGCTGGTGAACTAGGGTGTGGGTGCATCCTGATCAGTTGGTGTTGATCGAAAAGGAAGAATATATTCCTTCTATGTAACATGTAAAAACAAATTTTGCAGTTAATAGAAAAGATTTTTTGGTTTTCCCAATTGGGTTCCACGATAAAATACTGTGTTAAAATTTGGTTTGCATTAATAAATAAAAAATTGATAGAATTATTGTGTCAAT
>SNQJ01S0025323.1:78956-119224 GCA_010110895.2 Picea sitchensis
CAATGATAGGATTTGATCCTTCATAGTCCACCCGACTTCTATTTTTCATTTGTGTTAACTACCACCAACAATGAGACCAAGTTGGTCGGGGAGGCAGTTAACTCAACAGAGAGAAAATATGAAAGGACACCATGGTCGAAGAGATGGAATCCTTACACAATAATGAGACGTGAGACTTAGTAAAATTACCTAATGGAAGAAAACATGTTGGTAGAAAATGGGTATTCAAGAAGAATATGAATGCAACAGGTCAAGTCAAGAAATTCAAAGCTCAACTGGTAGTGAAAGGACATTCCCAAGTCAAAGGAGTCGACTTCGGTGAGATTTTTTCCCCTGTTGCAAAATTAACTTCCATTAGAGTACTAATGTCTCTAGCTGCAAAAATTGATATGGAAATAAAGAAAATGGATGGAAATATAGTGTTCCTACATGGGGGCCTAGAAGAAGAAATCCACATGAAACAGCGTAAAGAATTTGTAGTAAAGGGAAAGAAATATTTGGTGTGCAAACTGAAAATATCCCTTTATGGTCTAAATCAATCACCAACGATGTGGTACCAAAAATTTGACACATACATCCTTATTTTTGGGTTTTTGAGAATAAAATTTGATCATTTCATATATTCCAAAGAAGAAGGTGGGTGTTTCATATATGTAGCATTGTATGTCGACGCATGTTGATGATTGGAAATAACATGAACGCAAGAAAGGAGGTGAAGAAGAAGTTATCCTCCAACTTCGACATGAAGGATACCTATGTAGTGAAATTCACTCTGGGAATGGAGATCAAGAGAGATCGAGCAGTTAGAAAGATTTGGTTGAACCAGACGAAGTATATTGAAAAAATCTTGAAATTTTTCAACATGCAGGATTGCAAACCTGTGCAGGTGCCAATTCCTCTAGGAGAAAGGCTAATTGTTGAACATTTTCCAAGGACACAAGAGGAAATAGAGGGCATGGCACGTGTTCCCTATGCAAGTGATTTTAGTAGTCTAATGTATGCAATGGTTTGCACTCGACCAGACATTGCCCATGCAGTGGGAGTGTTGAGTAGATACATGTTGACACCTGGGAAGGAGCATTGGACAACTATCAAAATATTATTTAGGTATTTTTGTGGCACAAAATATTATGTTGTATGCTACCAAGAAAAACCTAGAGGTGATAGTCAAGTAAATGTACATGGCTTTGTCGACACAAACTCAGCTGGAGATATGGATCGACGAAGGTCGACCAATGAATATGTGTTCAAGATGTTCGGTGGAGAAATCATCTAGATGAGTAAGCGACTGGTGGTTGTATCCCTTTTGACAATAGAAGATGAATACATGGTAGCCACTCATGGAAGTAAAGAAGCAGTATGGCTGAAAAGTTTGTGTTCAAGAATCGGGTTTGAGCATAGATCTATGAAGATAAGTTGTGATAATCAAAGAACAATATTATGGAAACGAACCCAACTTATCATTATAAGACTAAGCACATTGATGTACAATAACATTTCGTGAGATACATGATGGAAAGAAACAAAGTTTTGCTAGAGAAAGTAGACTCGTTGACCAATTTTGTGAGTGTTGTGAAGTTCTCTTGGTGCAGAGAGGCAATGGACATTGTTGCCTTGGGTTTGTAAAGGAGAGTTCAAAGGTCTTCTAGTTTCATAAAAGTGTTATGAGAATTATTACCCTATGGATAGGCTAAGATATCCTTTGGACCAAGACCCCTTCTTTGGTCCAAATACATAATGAAACAAATGGTTGCTACGTTCCCTTTAAATATAACTTAACCAATCAAATGAGAGAGAATAATAATATGGTGAACCTTATTCTGATGTTTTTCCTCGTTGCTCCAATTCCCAGGCTTGATATCCAATCTCTTGAAGACAAATGAAGTCCTGTCAAGACCAACAAAGAAACTCTTCCTCCTACTCTATATGATTAGATAAAGAAAATCTATCTACGAAGATTGAAACAACAATAGACAAGCAAATGTAGAACACATGAAATTTAAGGGAATAGGCCACTTTTATACTAATTTGAAATCCAATGACAAGTAATTAAAAATCATGTTTGATAATGTAGAAACTTTTCCAAGCTCTCCTCATCCATCCCCTTGCATGAATCTCTTACGATAAGAATGATGATACTTTAGCAATTTCCTTCCCCCTTCACCATGGAAGTGCCTTCAATTTATAGGATTGGGAGGCTCAACAACCATGAGATAATAAGGGAAGTGGTAGAGTATATGACTCCATGAGTTGGGATTTGATCCTAATATAGTTCCATAGGATAGGATTTGACCCAAAACAACCTCCTCCCTTAAGATTTGTCCCTTAAGAAAAGTTAGGATGCACCATATTTTTCTCTAACCACACTAGCGCTCCCTTTGAGTTAGAGGCAAAGTGCCATTGGCACCACCTAAGCAAGGAAGGGGGGCGCTATCACTCCCTAATAATTATTAGGGGAGCGCAACCCTTCATAAATTCCAAAAAATGGTCAAATTTTCCAAGTAAAAGGTGTGGTTTCGAACCTCAAATGGTGGGTCTTCTCTTCCAAACTGACTTAGGTATTGTGACAAATGCATTTCATGGTATCAATGAGTTGTGACACTTAGAAAAGTTAATGTGACATTTATTAAGGTGCATACAACACTTGATACAATGCATGTGACACTTAACAAGGTGCATACGTCACTTTGCGACACTTGCGGCACTTAGGGTGCGAGACTTAAGTGTGGAATTTTTTATGTGTAACAGATGCCCCCTAAAGTGTGAGTTCATAAGAGAAACTGATGTCTGAAACACTTTACAAATTCTTCAATGCAAGGGTTTTGGAGTAGGAGAACCTAGCAGAAGCTACAAACAACCATCAAGCAATATAAATATATGTTTCATTCTCAAGACAGGCATACCTATGCTAGGAATATGAGTTGACTCAAAGCATGGTCATTGACCAATGCACTGCGGATCCATGAGAATACTGACTAAGGATATGGCCACTAGATATACAATGTGGACCCATACTTCCATGACATGAATTGATCGTAGCCATGAAAAATACACAGTGGAGCTACGAGATGACAAAACATAGCCACAAATCAATACAATGTGGATCTATGTGATGGTATATATATCAATAAGATTGCTAGCATGGTGATTGTACTGAAATATTTTACATGCTCAAATGATCTCAAGCGTAGCCTAGGAAAATCACATAACAGAGTGAGAGCCTAAACTAGGGTCTTCGTCCCGATCCTGAAATGGTACGAATTTATCCATGCAAATAGATGACTTGATTTCGAACATGGTAGAAACCACTTGATTACTGATCATTGAGGTATATCATTAACAAGTGTGAGGTAAATCACCAATGATGACAATGATTCCCAAGGTAGATTTAGTACATTCCAACGAATGTGAATAAATGAGCTGAGGTTGAACAATCGTGGAATCATTCGATCATAGGTCAATGTGTAAAACTACTTTCATAAGTGAGGAGGCCTATCATTGAGGCACGCAGGTTCCAAGGTACTTATTTGTTTCTATGTCTAATTCTTGGACGATGTGTTGAATTCAATGGGAATAGACTCATCGAAGGAGGGCCATGATGTATCCCCCATCATCGACATGAAATCGACACGGGAAAGTGATGTGAGATGGTGGATTAAATGAGTATGGACTAACACAAGAACGGAAACTGGTAATACTATATATGGATGGTTTGAAGTGAAACTTCCCTTGAACATCTTGAGGCATGACAAACAACTTGGCAGCATTGACTCAATGAGTACCAAGGATATAATGTGATGATAATAAGAGCACTCTTCAACTGGAATGAAAAAGTATAATGACAAATGGAATTGGTATGACTTAGATACAAGAACATTACCCAACTATAAGATGAGAAGCAAATAGGTTCCATGTTCAAGGGAGAAAACAATAGCTACCATAATGGATTCCAAAAAACTTGACCCACTTCTTTCAATTTCCCCCCCACCATGATTAGTGAGTACCTCTTTTTTTTTTTAACGATCTTGAGGAAGATAACAGATGCTCGTTATAGCTCATATTTAATGAGTCCATCGACATATGTTTAACAAACCTAAAGAAGGAGGGGTTTGGTCACATATGGGTCCTAGAGATTAGACTCACATAGGTCCTTAAATGCAAAATTTTACGACCCCAAAGAAGGTAAATTCGGTGGTTTTTCATGTTTAGAGATTCTAAAAAGAACTTAAAGACGACTCCATGGGTGAATTTTTCATAAAATTAGTCTCCCAAACCTGAAAAAGGGTAAAATAATACAAAGGAGAAATCTTCTAGTAATACTTGACTAGAGTATTCATTTTTCGTAATTAGTCTCGCGAAGCCGAAAAAGAGATAAAATACCACTCAAAATATGCCCTTTCAAAAAATTTAACGAGCGTGAAAAAAAATGTTATCACTGAGATTCATGCTCAGACTGCCATGAGTGCAAGCCCGACACCCATCAGAATTTATAGATAGTTGTTTATATCAAGGTGACAAATGGATGAGGAAAACTCAAAAAAGGTGTCAATCATAGAAGGCAATCCCAAGGTATAGACCAACAAGCAAGGCTTTAGACAACGTCGAATCAAGGTTTTAAATATTAAATGAGGGTGGAAGATCATATAAGAAGTGTGGAATATATATATATCATCTACATCAGGTAGAAGGATAGCTATATGAAGAAGACTCTGTGAAATGAGAACCTCTCAAGACAAAGAGAAAAGCTTTGATATATCTGCAAGCATTATCACAATATAACATATATTGAAATAAGGATGCAACCAGCTAAATGAATCATTCACTTATCTGAAATCAAAGTAAGATAACAATGAAGAGATAAGGAAAAATAATGATTTCCATTAACAAAGTGTCTTAAATATGGTTTACACAGTGTGAACAAAATCTATGTTATATGAAAAAATCAAAACCTGAGGTCTCTCGACCCATACCACTCCAACCTGAAAAATTAAATCAATTTTAAAAGGTTGGATTACCAAGAAAGAGCAAGAAGGAGGGTAGCAAACAGTCTGCAAAGTCATTCCATTGGCCATGGAGTCAACACATCCTACAGATCAAAGGGGCTCAAGCTCATACTAGACCAAAAGGGCTATAATTGATGGATGGAGTTATAAGAAAAATAACAAAAAGAATAATATAATCAAACAAATATCCTCTCTTCAAAAATGACTTAAAATATTACTATAACAGAGATCATGAAAGAAGGAAAATACTACAAATCATTTGCAGCTCATGAATCTCCTACCTCATGAACAAACATTGATATTCAATGCCCGAAATTCCATTCAAGCAAGATGACAAGGTAAAGTGATAATAAATAACACAAAGTATGATAAACAACTCTCATGAATCTCCAATGGAATAAATGTTAATTACAACATGCCCTCGGGCTTACAATTGAGCAACTAATGCTCCTCCATCTCTCTTCTCTCTTGGATCATGAATCCAACCCTTTTCTTCCCAAAATCCATTTCATTTATAATGAATGATATCTCTCTACCCTAAGGAGGTTGAAACCAAGGAGCTACATAGGATCCTCCTCCATTTAGGATTCTTGTTACAAAAGATTCCAACAAAAACCTAACAAATTCCTGTTTTCGAAGATCTTTCCTATTGTGATAAATGCCTCTTGAAACATGTCATGATGCTTGATTTCGAGATGGAACACATGTCCCTCATGTCCAAATAAATCCTAGGATACCATTTGAACCTTCCTTCACAGTTGGAAGACTTCCCATAGCTTGAATTTGTCGGACTGTTAGAGTTCGCAGTGCCTATGACAACATGTGCCGTGAACTTTCCTGTAGGTGATGTTTTTGGCTTTTCTCCAAAAATACAAAGTGGGTCAGGCTAAATTTTTTTCAAAAAGTCACAAACACCATTTTTTCCTCCACACCAAATTTCAAAGGAACCCAAATTGTCATTCAAACATTACAAGAAAAACAATCCTCTGATGTGTGCTAATTTCTTAAAAACTATCATAAATACCAGTTCGCAACGCCAGTGAGTTCAGGCAATGTGAAATCTCTTGTAGCATCTCGTTTCACTTTTTCCAATGTTTTATCATTTCAAAACTCTATCAAGTGTCCCAAGAATGTTGTAAACTTCATAATCTTGATGATCTTGACTAAAGGAAAGCACCCAAACTGATAATCATGGATTACAAATCATAGCAATCACCAAAATGTGTAAAATGCATGAAACAGGAAATTTGAACAAAATTGATATTGTTTTTGGGAAGATCAATGCCTTCTCCAACATGTATAATCACTACTTGGCTGCTTTTTGTAATTTATTATGACAGTTGGTGTGTGAAAACAGAGTACATGGAAAATAAGGTTTCAATGATAATCAAATTGTTTTAAAGAGGCTGACCTTATCCAGAGTTGATACACCCTACTCATCTATGCATTTATAAATGAGACGGATCACTCTTCAACATAGAGGGATAAGAGCAATAGCTGAGAATATTCACGAAAGGAAGACTGATAAAAACTCTGTTAAAACAGATTTTGAACCATCATAAAATATGGTCATAAGCATGAAAACCATATGAAACTTTAAAATTTGTTTCAATTAAAATATGGGCCACATGACTCAAGAAAAATAAGGATAAAAATAATGATTTTAGAGGCTGAATTTCGAGGATGTGAAAGATAGAAACTTTAGCATGCCTAGAAAAAAGGGTTCACAACGCCTGACTGATAGTTTGCAACACATAATTCATGGATTATCTACAACCCTCTTCTCAGTCTTTAACACAGTATGAAAAACCTCATGGAGTACCTGGTAACCCTAGGCTTGATGTTGATGTATGTGAATCTGAACAAAGTTGTTTTCGATTTGACCAACCCCCAATGCTCCTCTTCAACCAGTTCGTAGTGCCAGTTCACAGCACCAAATTCAAAATAAATGGCACACTTCAAGGAGACTATTAGACTAAAATTATATGTGCTAACATCTGGCTCTACAGAGGATAGAGACCTCCCTGCGAGGCTCCAAGAACATGCAGTTCCAGTGCCTTATCCATTCCGTCTCTGCAATATGTACTTTGTATATGCCTTGAGAGCACCTATGATCATTTATTGAAAATTGAAAAACGCTCACTGCAAACCAAATGCTTTCCTAGAAATATTATTTATATACATTCCTACATTAGTCTATCCAGTTCTTTTCTTAAGTATAATCATATTTCCAGTGAATCCATGCAATCATTTGGCTAGTAAAACAATTTTCTTGTATATTTCAAATGAAAGCATAAAAACAATATAACCTTTGCAGCAAAAAATTAATCAATAGTTCATACTTACAACTTCAAATTCTTATAAAATCCAAAGCTGCAACATAAGGGGCCTTCTAAAAAATTGTATCCATTATAAAATCTATTGGATCATGGAGATCATGGTGAAATTCTAGTTGAGACAACTCATGTGAAAAATTTGTTACATTGAGTATTTTTCTATCCTTTTGTTTTGAGCTAAAAGGTGCATAACTTAGGCTAATAAAATCCTCCAACTTATCTATCGTTGGATCAAGGAAAGCTATTTATTCATGTTGTTCCAGCTAAAGTTTGGATTGTCTCTGCATATTACTAGTTTCATGACTGTTGCCAATTACATTTGTCTGATTATTTGCTTCTATTCCAATTTCCTGGAAAAGTATATCACTTTGGAAAACATTGGAAACTAGTTGAGGAATGTGAGGAACAAATACTCCTTCAACAATTCCTTCACTACTAGCACCCTGATCTTTAAAATTGGCAGATCTTTTATATAAAAGATCAAATTCTATACAACATTCCTCATAAAGAATATCAACATAATACCTTTGTTTGCAATAAACATTGAATGCATTATGAAAATCTTACAATGAATGAATGTTAGCAACATGGAGGGTTATACACCACTCACGATCATGTCCTTCCAAATAAAATATGAATATTTTAATAAGAACATCCTCATGATTAATATTTAGCCTATGCATACACTCATGAAAATCCAACAAGTTCTCACCAGGATGATCATGTTCATTTCCCCCAAACCTTGGAAGGCAAGGTTCACATACTTCTCTATCAAGTAAAATATTTGGAAATCTAGGTATACAAGAGAAGTCACAAAATGCATACCTTTGGGCTAGGATCTTGTCCATTTCAAAACAGTAAGTATCCAATAGATCTCTAAACAGTGGAGTCACCATGGTGAAAAATATGCAGTCTAAAAGTGTCCAGCTTCATTTCACCATCCAAATCTATATCTAATCATTATAGTTCACCCAAAGAAGGTGTCTTCATTGTCGTCCCCGGAAATGGTGTCAAAAATGTTAGCACTGAGAGTCACACTCAGAATTCCATGAGTGCAACCCAAATACCCATCAAAATTTATAGATAATTATTTATATCAAGGTGACAAATGGATGAGGAAAACTCGGAAAAGGTGTCAATCACAGAAGGCAATCCCAAAGTATATACCAACAAATAAGGGTTTAGACAACTTCAAATCAGGGTTTTAAATATCAAATGAGGGTGGAAGATCAGATAAGAAGTGTGGAATATATCTATCATCTACATCAAGTAGAAGGATAGATATATGAAGAAGACTCTATGAAATGAGAACCTCTCAAGACAAAGAGAAAAGCTCTGATATATCTGCAAGAATTATCACAATATAACATATATTGAAATAAGGATGCAACTAGCTAAATGAATCATTCACTTAGTTGAAATCAAAGTAAGATAAAAATGAAGAGATAAGGAAAAAGATTGATTTCCATTAACAAAGTGTCTTTAATCTATTTTACACAGTAGGAACAAATTCTTTGTTATGTGACAATATAAAAACCATAAGTCTCTCCCATACCATTCCAACCTGAAAAATTAAATAACTTTTAAAAGGGTGGATCAGCAAGGAAGAGTAAGAAGGAGGGTAGAAAACAATCTGCAAAGTCATTCCATTGGGCATGGAGTCAACACATCCTATAGATCAAAGGCATTCAAGCTCATACCATACCAAAAGGGATATAATTGATGGATGGAGGTATAAGAAAAATAACAAAAAGAATAATATCATCAAGCAAAGATCCTCTCTGCAAAAATGACTTAAAATATTACTAGAACAAAGATCATGAAAGGAGGAAATTACTACAAATCATTTGCATCTCATGAATCTCTTGCCTCATGAACAACCATTGATGTTCAATTCCTACAATTCCATTCAAGAAATATGACAAGGTAAAATGATAATAAAGAACATAAATTCTAATAAAAAACTCTCATGAATCTCTCATGACATAAATGCTAATTACAAAAGGTCCTCAAGCTTATAATTGAGAAACTAAACTGCTCCTCCAGCTCTCTCCTCTCTTGGATCATGAATCCAACCCTTTTCTTCTCAAAACACCTTTCATTTATAGAAAATGATCTCTCTCTACCCTAAGGAGGTCGAAACCAAGTATCTGCATAGGATCCTCCTCCATTTAGGAGTCTTGTTACAAAAGGTTCCAACAAAAACCTAACAAATTCCTATTTTCCAGGATCTTTCCTATTGTGATAAATGCCTCTTGAAACATGTCATGATGCTTGATTTGGAGATCGAACACATGTCTTTATTGTCCAACTAAATCCTAGGAGACCATTTGAACCTTCCTTCACAGTTGGAAGCCTTCCCATAGCTCGGATTTATCGGACTGTTAGAGTTTACAATGCCTGTGACAACATACGTTGTGAACTTTCCTGTAGGTGATGTTTTTGGCTTTTCTCAAAAAATACGAAGTGGGTCAGGATGAATTTTTGTCAAAAATTCAAAACCACCATGTTTTGCCTCCATGCCATATTTCAGAGGAACCAAGATTGTAAATCAAAATTTAAAAGAAAAACAATCCTCTTATGTGTTTTAATTTCTTAAAAATTGTCATAAATACCAATTCGCAGCGCCAGAGAATTCAGGCACTGCGAACTCTCATATAGCAGCCCATTTCAAATTTTCCAATGTTTTATCATTTCAAAACTATATCAGGTGTCCCAAGAATGTTTTAAACTTCATAATCTTGATGATATTAACTAAAGGAAAGTGCCCAAACCGATAATCATGGATTACAAATCATAGCAATCACCAAAATGTGTAAAATGCATGAAACAGTAAATTTGACCAAAAATGATATTATTATTGGGAAGATCAATGCCTTTATATTCTAGTTCTGGAGCTTCTTCTAATATCCACCTTGGACAACATGTATAATCATTTCTTGGCTTCTTTCTATAATTTATTATGACAGTTGGTGTGTGAAAACAGAGTACACAGGAAATAAGGTTTCAACGATAGTCAAATTGTTTTAAAGAGGTTGACCTTATCTAGAGCTAATACACCCTAATATTCTACACATTTGTAAATGAGACAAAAAACTCTTCAACATAGAGGGATAAGAGCAAAAACTGATAATATTCATGAAAGGAAGACTAATAAAAACCCTGTTAAAACAGATTTTGAACCATCATAAAATCTGGTCATAAGCATGAAAACCATATGAAAATTTAAAATATGTTTCAATTAAAATATGGGCCACATTACTCAAGCTAAATAAGGGTAAAAATATTTATTTTAGAGGCTGAATTTAGAGGATTTAAAAGATAGAAACTTCAATGGGGCTGGAGCAGAGGGTTCGCAGCGCCTGACTAGTAGATCGCAACACCTAATTCATGGATTAGCCAAAACCCTCTTCTCATCCTTTAACACAGTATGAAAAACCTCATGGAGTACCTAGTAAGCATGGGCTTGATGTTAATGTCTCTGAATGTGAAAAAATATGTTTGTAAGCTGACCAACCCCCAAAGCTCCTCTTCAACCAGTTTGCAGCGCCACTTCGCAACGCCAAATTCAAAATCAATGGCACACTTCAAGGAGACTATTGGACTAAAATTCTATGTGCTAACTGGAAACAATATCACTCGGAAATATTTTCATGTTTAGGGAGTCTGAAAAGAGCTTAAAGGATATTCCAAAGAGTTCCTTTTTCATATATCTTTTATGAGTGTGAAAAAGAGATAAAAGTATACTCGGTAACCTATTCGCATGTATTAACGAGCATGAGAAAGAACAACGACCGAGATCGGTAACCTATTCTCATGTATTTATGATAACGATAAAGAAAAAATACTGATCTCGTTCTAGAAAAGACTACTACGTTACGATGGGAATGACCCCCAAGCAAGGATCACTCCTAGCATTGTGTATCTCTAGAGGTATTTTTCCCCCAGCTTATTTGGTAGAAGCTAGTGGCTTTTCTACATCATGACGTCCATAGGTTGTAGACTTTCCCCCCAAGAATCGTTTCCTCCATTGACTCTTCTTCTTACCTTGTTTAGGTGTCTAGCTACTAATAGGAATATTTTCACTAGGTGGAGGAAAAGAAGGCTCAAGTATTTGATCCCTAGGAAGACTCTATTTGAATGGAAGGGGGTATGTTTCATTTTTTAACGAGCTTGACAGAGACAATGAACTATGGTCGTAAGTGTCTGTTTCATTTTTTAATGAGATTGAAATAGGAAAAGAACTACGCTCGTAAATACCAGGTACTACCAAAGGATCAAGTGATTCTAGGGATTGTTGCACTTGAGTCGAAATCATATTTAACGTGACAACCTACAGGGTGTTAGGAGGAGGCAAAGGAAAAATCCCCATGACCAAGGAATCCTTAAGGAGACCTTCTCCTACACTCTCATACCCAAGACTGGAACCTAGAAAAGGGACATTATTCACTGCAGAATTGTGGAGATATGGAGTGCAATAGTCAAGTTGGTCAATGGTGACAATTTTCTCTTGATGGGGAAATTGTAAAATACGAAAAACTAAATATGTGATGGCAGTCATCGCATAGAACCAACTATAACCAAGTAACAAATTCTAATCCAGGGGTGCATCAACCACTTCGATATCAACCGAAATGATTTTACCCTTCAATGTCATAGCGAAAGACTGCAAGAGTCTGTGAGGTGGGAAAACACGTCCGTCAAATGATTGAAGGGTGGTAGGAGACTGGTTAATTTTAGGAGAACCAATGGCTCTTCAACGAGACAAAGACATGACACAGGTGGAGGCTCCTTAATCCAAAATAGTGCGATGGATGTTCTTTCCACCAACAAAAATTTGAATTTGGAATGTTAGGTGGTGTGAGAGCCCTTCCTTAAAATAGTCCATATGAAACGTAATCAGATTTGATTCCTCTAGATCCATATCTCCAATGGATGAAAACAAGGTTCTACGTTGACTTGGACAGTGTTTTAGAACTTTGAGGGCTGAAATAGAACAAGGTTTTTGTTCCAAATCTTCAACAATACTGTAGTTTTGGGAAGCATGGGCACTTGGATTAAATGTCTCTTTCAAATTGTGCCCTTGGGTGGTCGCAACAATGTGTCATATATTGGCTTCTCAATTTGAATAAGGATGGAAGATGGAGGAGGAGTGGATGTGGAGGGATGATCAATAGCCTTTCCATTGGCACGATTACCTAGAAGAGTGTCATAAGTCTTTTCTCGTGTCATTAAATCAATTGTCTTAAACATATAGACCTCAGAGAGGCTTGAGGAAGCATCCTCATGGTGTGAATGACCTATTTTTCCCCATTGCGAAGGGATAGGATTTTTTGAAACCAGTTGCTATTGTTGAACTAGGAAAGGGTCACTTAATACTATAGGTTGGAAGGTACCTTTTATAAATTTAGTGACTTCCTCACGATAAGGGAAGTCTTTAGTGTAGTGGTATTCCTCACAAATCATGCAAGGAAAGTTAGCTTTCCTATTCGATTGACTATCAACAGTCTTTGTAGTATCCCGTTGGTTAGAATATTTCTTAGATTTACCCTTGTTCTTCTTCTTACCTTTGGGTTGTTGACATGAAGTGGATTAGACCGCATTCACCTCAGAGGTTTGAGCAGGGGAGGAATTAGTTTTGGTGTTCGAAATGGAACCTGGTTCTGGAGTAGGTCTTGTCGGATCATTCGATGGATGAGGAGCATGGGGGATCAAATCGTAAAGTGTGCCAGATTGGGAATTTACCAACTCCAAATATTGAGCATGACTGGTATCTTGTTCCTCAGTAATAGCATTTCCTATAGAAACATCTCTAGAAATGGGTGGCAAGAGAGATTTTGTAAACCAATCCACGAGGAGTTGGTCCAAAATTGGAGATTTAATCAACCATCTCCACCACCTCCATTCATGAATATGATCAGATATGTGGGTGGAAGAGGATTTTTGAAGTGAGGTCAAAAGATCTGTATCAGTTGCATACCATATAGGCAAATGAAAATGTGCCAGGAAATCCATGGAAAGAGAACTAAAGTCGACAAATGAGTTACGTGACAACTCAATATACCATTTTGTTGTTGCACCTGTAAGTGTTCTTTGAAAAATCCTCAAATGAATGGAGTCATCCATCAAAGAGTTTGAAGAACACCATAAATGGAAAGTCATAACATGATTGTTAGGATATTCCCCAGGTTTTCCATTGAATTTTGAGATGTCGGACAGTAATTTGGTAGGGATGTAGATCCAAAATGGGGCATGTTGAATAGGATAATTTATCAAACGCGACAGATCTGCAGATCTAACATAGCCAAAAATGGTAATTGTCAGTTATCATTTGGATACTAGTGGTAACCATGTGCCATGGGAACACCAGTAGGACCATATCTAGGTTGTGGCAAGATGGAAAAACTAGATTTTCCTCCCATGTACAGTGACTGCTCCAGTTGTCCACCAATATAAGTTGGTTGTCCTGATTGTCCACCCATGTATGGTGGTAGTACTAATTTTCCACCTATGTACTTTGATTGAACAAAAGGACCTCATACATACTAATATTGACCCGATGGTCCCCCCATGTATTGCAATTGAAGGGATTGTTGTGTTGGAATCATGGGGTTTACGGATTGATAGGGGAAATTTCCTTGTTGAGGAATGTCCGTCAGATTGGGTTGACCCTACAAAGGATCAATAACTCCTGGATATGGATGTCCAGGATACAGGCCAGTGGTACTAGGGATAGAAGGAATTACAGGAGTGGCTTTCCCCCAGGCTTGTTGATGTTGCAACCACATAGGTTTCCCCCCGGTAAAAATTTTCCCTCTAGCCGAAGGTTTCCCCCCGGTAAAAAATTTCCCTATAGCCGAAGGTTTCCCCCCAACTAAAGGTTGGCCTCCCATTGAATATTGACCTCCAATGTAGGGTGTACTTATATGTAAGGTTTTATATGGAGGCTAAGTATTGTGTGTAACCATGGTTGACTGAACGACTTGACTTCTAAGCATCTGACCGATGGGATGACCAAGTAAAGTACTTGGTGTGTGCATGTGTGGAAATAGTGAAGCCGGAATATACCTAACCCAAGTGCGAAGGGAGATGTATTCACAAGTGGTTATGTCAGGAGTACCTAGGTCACTGTGATGTTCCCAATAAAAAAGAAGCACCAGCAATATCAACTATAGGAGTTGTGGATAAAGATAATTTCCCAAGTCCTTCAGGAAAACCAAAAATCGGTGGGTTCATGCCAAAATATTATGTAGTTTTTTAACCAGACAATAAATAGTAAGAAGAATAGGCATCAATATATCTCGTGGATGGTGGATCAATGAGTGGTAGGATGAGTGGATCAGTAAAAAGAGGATTCATGTAAGATGAAAGGATTTCTACGAAGGATGTGGCTAGTTCTTCTATGTGTTGGCCACTTCTAGGAGAAACACCCCCAGTCTCAGAAGTTTTCTCTTCGATCATTCCTTCGTAATAAACATTTTGTTGTGGTTCCTAAACTTCAACATCCATACCTTGTATATTGTGAACTAGAAAAATCAAAGAAACACACTCCTAAGAAAACTAAAAGCAATCAACCAAGCAACAATATGTTCAAGGATCTTCCGAAGACGGGATGTCAAGCCACTAGTGAAGAAAGGAGAAGCAGTTACCCTGACCTCCACGTAACATCCCTTCTCGATGCATGCAACCATCGCTTTCACTGGATCACCCTCCAATGGTATTGAAAGTGTGATACAACGTATTCCCCAGGTACCATGGAAATCCCCCCACATTCACCTCTATAGATACCTAAGAAATGACACTAAGGTTACCAACTCGCAGTCAGGCTCTAGGTACAGTCGAAATTCGGGATGGAACATATGAGAAGGATATCAAAGTCCAATTTTTTTCTAGATGACTAAACACAAGTGGACCAATAAAACTCTTGAGGACCTCAAATGAATTCGAGATTCATGAAGCACTAAGACCAAATGGAACCAGTGACACGTCAAGAAAAACCCCCAGTATATGCTCTTTCAATACAATTGGTCAATATTTGGAGGGGTAATATCCATTGCTCTTCTGCACAGAACCTTGTGTTTAGCCCCTATGTTAGAGGGGGTTCTTAGATATGCTTATACAATAATTATATTTCTTCACTCTTTAGTGCTCTACAACCTGTTTAGTAATCTTGGATGATTTACTCACTTTACCTAGTCCAAAGACCCTAATCCTATGCTATTGTTGGTGTTCTAAGAAACAAAAAATGTCTATTGGATTTTATTAGCGCGTGGTTGATTTTAATGGATTTTTTCCGAGAAGGTTCACGAAGATGAAACAGATGATGTGTGAGACTCAAGTCTGATAGAATGCAAAAGAATGAGGTGAAAGTCCTTCTTTTCGATGAATTATATGTATAGGAAGGAGAAGATTCATATTCTTCTTAACACAAGCAAGTACTCAAATTTTATGCAACTCTCAATTTCTAGGACCAAGATGATGCCAAACTTCCAAGCAACTGTTTCTAAAATCCAAATGCGCATGCAAAACTATCTCTTTTCCAAACATGTACCAAAACCAAATTCCTAAAGAATTCAAAATTTTCTTTGTTCGATTATGTATGCAATGAGATAACCATACTTTTATTCTTCTTAAATTTCAAGTGAAATGAAATAGATCAATTTTTGACACAAAGAAATAAGAGGGAAAAAATAAACCAAACAAAGTGCACTCAAAAAATGATGAGAACTAAAAGAAGCCAAGTATAAGAATGGACCTCACAACTTGTTCAATCAGGAACTCAAAAATATGTAAAGGAGAAAGAAGAAAACAACTCTTCCTAAAAAATGAGTAGCAAGAATTAGTATTCAAGGTTGGGTTGTGGTAAACAAGAGATTCCTATTCATTCAAAAAGTGAGATGTTTCAAAGAAGACAAAAAGGGCTCAATATCAGACAAGCTTTGCAAACTCTAGTTGATGAAAACTTCTAAACAATCAAGAAATCCAAAAACTTTGCAAGACAAATATTAGTCAACTGAAAAGTAGGATGAACCAAGGGATCTTGGTAACCCAAGGGGACCATTACAACTTCACAAATAGGAGAATTTTGAAAACCCAAATAAGGAAATAAAATGAGTGATGAATGTCAATTTCTCAATGAAAACGAATTCAAAGACAAATCTAAAGAATCTAAGATAAAAGCCTCTCAACAACAGACTGAGAAAAACAAAGTAGAACCTCATGGATCCACCTAAAATAATATATTTTCACCCCTATTACCAAAGGAACAAAGAGTTATGGAACTCCCTAAGAGACCAAGGGGGGGAGCCAGTCAGGCCAGTGGCACCCTGGTAGCCACTGCAGGGGAATGTTGGCCCTGAAAGTGCTTGAAAATCGCTTCCAAAAGATAAAACTCAACATAGACTCAGGCAATGACTCTGTAAACTCTTCAATCAAGAATAGGGAAGGGGAAATAACTCAGAATAAAGCATAAAACAAACAATATATAATCGCAAGAAAGGATTCAAGATGGACCAAAGGAAAGACTAGTCAAATTCAATTCCCTAGTTGAGTCACCATTTTTCTGTTATGAGAATTCTTACCCTGCGGACACGATAAGCTCCCCTTTGGACCAAGACTCATTCTTTGGACCAAGGATAAAATGAAAAAAATGGTTGCTACGTTCCCGTTAGATATAACTTAACCAATCAAATGGGAGAGAAGAAGAATATGGTGTACCTTATTCCGATGTTTGTCCTCATTATTCCATTACTTGGGCTTGATCTCCAATATCCTCAACACAAATGAAGTCCTTCTAATACTAGCAAATAAACTCTTTCTCCTAATCTATATGATTAGATAAAGCAGATATATCTACGAATATTGAAACAACAATAGACAAGCAAATGTAGAACACATGAACTTGAAGGGAATAGGACAAGTTTATATTAATTGGAAAGCCAATGAGAAGTAATTACAAATCATGTTTGACAATGCAAAAACTTATCCAAGCCCTTCTCATCCATCCCCTTGCACGAATATCTTAGGATTAGAATGATGACACTTCCACAATTTCCTTCCCCCTTCACCATGGAAGTGCCTTCAATTTATATGATTGGGAGGCTCAACCACCATGAGCTAATAAGGGAAGTGGTTGAGTATATGGCTCCATGAGTTGATATCTTATCCTAAGATAGTGCCATAGGATAGGATTCGACTGAAAAAAACCTCCTCCCTTAAGAGTTTTCCCTTAAGAAAAGTCTGGATGCGCCATATTTTTCCCTAGCCACACCAGCGCTCCCTTTGAGTTAGAGACAAAGCACCACTAACGCCCCCTAAGAATGGTAGGGGGAGCATTGGAGCTCCATAAGAATGATTATGGGAGTGCCACCCTTCATAAATGCCCAAAAATGGTCAAATGTTCCAAGTAAAAGGTGTGGCTCCGAACCTCAAATGGTGGATTTTCTCTTCCAAACTGACTTAGGGATTGTGACAAATGTGTTTCATGGTATCAACGGGTTGTGACTCTTAGCAAAGTGAATGCAACACTTATTAAGGTGCATACAACACTTGAGACAATGCATGTGACATTGAACAAGGTGCATACGTCACTTTGTGACACTTAGGGTGCGACACTTAAGTGATATTTTGATGTGTAACACAAAGAAAAAAAAAGTTGGAGAATGTTGGGTTTTTATATTCTTTGCGGTGAAATCCTAGTCAAGGTGGATCGATTGATAGTTGAAGTTAAAGGAATCGACAACAAGTTGAAGGTCAAGGGGTTCAACCGCGTAAAGTTGAAGTCTAAGTCATCAAAAACAATTCAAAGGTCAAGGTGGTTCGAATAGGTAGAGTCAAAGTCGAAGACATCGACAGCAAGTCGAAGAGATCAATTGACAATAGGTCAACAGGCAGGCGTGTGGCAACCGACTGAAGACAAAATGAAGGCCGACTGGTAGTCCGACATGGTAGACGACTATAACATAGTCCATATATTCTAAGGATTTGTAGTCAATGATCTGCATTGATCTGTGACCATTTTTGGGTGCATTTTATTTAGAGTTTTTCCTACTGTAAATCCTATAAAGAAGGTGTGTTGTGATGTTGTAAAATATGATGAACTCATTGAGGTTGGTTGTCAAGTAGAGGTAAGTCGAAATTGGCTACAGGGTTGTTCTTGTGTAAATAAATAAGGTATGATGTCGATTATGTCTTAGGTGTGTACCAAGGTTAGGCATGTAACCTTTTATTCTGAATGAATAAGACAACAACAGAGTAGAATGCTCAAGGAATGTTGGTTTTCCTTATTTGGGTTTCCAGGGTAAAATCTATGGGTATCGTGTGTTTGATTTGTCATTTAATTTCATGATTAAATATTTATTCCTCTCTTCTTCTAGGTTTAGCATGGAAGTGTTCCTCATTTCCTAACATTATTTCCCATAAAATGTGATTTTGAAAAACATTTTCTCTGGTGATTGTGGATAGCATGGTCACGTGGGCCTTGGCAAAACAAACGTGTAGGAGCTTATGGAACTTAATTATGTTTCTTTTTTTGGATTATTCCCCCCAAAACAATTCCCAATGTCTCCCTAAATAGATTCAAGAGATGAGTTGTAACTCACCATAAAACTCTAACTGGACCTTAGATGGATGAACCACCAATTGTGTTGGACTCTTGAAATAGGATTACAGCTAGAAAAATGTGTCCCCTACGATTCTATTTCTTGAAAAATGCTTTGTTGGATGATCTCCAGAAATAGGGTTTTGCTCAATAAGGGACAATGTTATTTTTGCACTAGGGGTAGATTTTGAAAAACATTAGCTTAACCGATTATGGGTAGTGTGGTCACATGGGCCTTTTCCAAACACACTCATGGGATATTACGAAACTAAATTATGCTCCTCATTTTGGAATTTTTTCCCTGGAACAAATTCTCAATTTGTCCCTAAATGGCTTCAGAAGGCGAGTTGCAACTCACCATAAAACTCTAACCAGGGCTCATATGGATCAAATATTGATTGTTTTGGACTCCTAACACCATATTCCAACTAGGGTCACCCCTTCCCTATGATTCTATTTCCCATAAAATGCTTTGTTAGAGAATCTTGGAAACTAGGGTTTTGTTCAATAAGGGACAGTGCAACTTTTCCACTAGGGGTTGATTTTGAAAAACATCGTCTTGGTTGATTGTCGGTAGCATGGTCACATGGGTCTTAGACAAACACACTTGAAGGATCTTATGAAACTCAATTATGCTACTTGGTTTTGATTTTTTCCCGCGGGACCAAATTCTCAATATGTCCTTCAAAATTTTCATATCACTTTAAGCTTCAAATACCAAATCATTGACATTACAAGATTGTCCATCTTCATATGCCACTTTGGGAAGACTATAAACAACATAATATTCCACCATCATCTAAAATAAAATTTCCCTTAGTGGAAAAAATGGAGGAGCTATAGAAAAATTACATGGAGTCTATTTCAATGTCGAAGGGAATGCCTTCAAACATGAACAGTAAACGTTGTGAGAAGCAAGATAAGGCATGCCTAATGTATGAAGGGGTTGTAAGACAATTTTTTTCCCTTTCAAAATCATGTCAAATCATAATCCTTTAATATGATCAAATGGTTGATTAGTCCAATTTTACTCAAATAGGGCATTAATAGTCAAGAGATATTGTAAGTTTAAGATAGGAGGTGGATGATAAGTACAAGAATATCCTCCCTAGGATCATAGTGAGGCCTCAATTATCCCTAAGTTTAAAAACATGAGGAACCCCTTTTAAACTTTAGACAAGCTTCACCAATGGACATTGTTGTTTGTCTTTTTTCCCTTTTGTATGATGCTTGATTGGTAGCATGTTGGTATCATTAAATCAATGGTTGCACATTTTCTTGCATTCATGTTAGTTTCATATTCATATGAATCTTAATCTAGATTCATCTTTCTGCTACACCTTTCAATGTACCTTTAAAGTTTGCATTGCATGGTTTAATTTATTTGGTGAGAATTTTTTGATGATGGGAGAGCTAAGATCAATTCATAATGTTTATCATTTATGAATGATGAGTTTCATGGCCACAAAGCACTTGGTTTTTTCTTCATTTTCAATTATGAATGTCATCTAAGGGTTAATCTCATTGTGGTATGCATTATATTTAATCATGGGCTTCTATGGTTTATTTTTTTTCCTTCTTTGCATCCTTCTCTCATCCTATTAGATCACTTAGATCATTTCAAGTCCAAAACCCACTTCAAAACCAAATAAGATAACCATGAGGGAAAAATATGAGATAGATAAAGTTTAAAATTTTATTTAAAATCAATTTATTTAAAAAAGGAAATGAAGAGATATCCCAAATGTTTCCATCGCTCACTTGGGCGATAGATGCCCTCTCCCAAGGAAGCCATGAGAGATATCCCAAATATTTCCTCTCGCTCACTTCAATGAGGCCATAACACTCTCCAACCCAAAAATCAAGGAAAATGAATGTAATCTCACAACATTTCATTGATGAGACCTCACAAGAGCCACTAATTCATCCCAACTATGAGACCTCACAAGAGCCACTAATTAATGGGTATCTCGCTCACTTCGGAAACTCATGCATATCACTCAATTGATTGAGGCATTCACCCTTGAACTTAGCAACGATGTCCAATTTGTTCTACCTCTGACCTGGGTGCTCAATCCTCCATTTGTTTACTAATCCATTGATTTGTTAGTAATCCATGGCTATTGATCGATTGATTTGTAGGGTAGTAATCCTATTTTAAATTATCTTTTATGCACACAGCTTACTGATTTTATTTTATATTTTTTCCATAGAATCCTTATAATCCAATCAGCAAGGCTTTCGTGCTTCATTCATTGTTTTATTTACAAGCTTCCATGAGACTTTAAACTCATAAGTAAACCAAGCGACAAGAGAGAGTAAACCAAGCCAAAGAGAAATGTTACATATGTAAAAACTAATTTTTCAATCTAGTTTTGAATTTGAAGAGGGATTTGACAATAAAATTTTGAAATTTCTCTTACACACAAAGTTTTGCATCTTTCACACTCTTACATTTTCATGCTTGGGGATTTTTGGAAAAAGTGATTTTGTTCTTTTGCTTTGTAATCCAAATTTTTAGCTCTTTTATCTAAGCATAAGGATTACTTTCAGCACTCTTTTCAAGAGTGATTTTTAGCCTCCTTTAAAACATTCAAGGATGCAATTTGAGCTAAAACTGTCATTGCTTCATTTATGGAAAACTAAGTGCAATTGAAGGGTTGGAACCAAATTTGGTATGCACATAGTGCACTTGTTTCTCAATGTCCTTTTAAAAAAATTTAGAGCTTGCATTCAAGGCAAGCTTTGTCTTCAAGAGATAAGGTTGAAGGATCATTTTTCCTTTGCATCCAAAACCATTCATTAGTTTTAATGAGTGAGATTCATCGAAATTCAATGTTGATATGAAGCAAATGTGGTTCTATTTCATGGTCTTATATTCAATTACTTTCAAGAAAAATCCATGCACACACATCTTTATATAATTCAATACATAACCTCATTGAAGGAAGTTATGTGATAATGCCACCATTCATGCATGCTTGATTCGAGGATATAAGCATTGGGCCTTGCAAATCAATCAAGGCGCATTATGGGTTTGTAAGGTATTATTTTACCAATGTTTTTTAGTGGCTCTCATGTCATTTTAATCAAATTTTAGTTCATTAGTATGGATCAATGGTGCAATGTGCATAAGTACAATGCCATGAGCATTNTATGCACATAGTGCACTTGTTTCTCAATGTCCTTTTAAAAAAATTTAGAGCTTGCATTCAAGGCAAGCTTTGTCTTCAAGAGATAAGGTTGAAGGATCATTTTTCCTTTGCATCCAAAACCATTCATTAGTTTTAATGAGTGAGATTCATCGAAATTCAATGTTGATATGAAGCAAATGTGGTTCTATTTCATGGTCTTATATTCAATTACTTTCAAGAAAAATCCATGCACACACATCTTTATATAATTCAATACATAACCTCATTGAAGGAAGTTATGTGATAATGCCACCATTCATGCATGCTTGATTCGAGGATATAAGCATTGGGCCTTGCAAATCAATCAAGGCGCATTATGGGTTTGTAAGGTATTATTTTACCAATGTTTTTTAGTGGCTCTCATGTCATTTTAATCAAATTTTAGTTCATTAGTATGGATCAATGGTGCAATGTGCATAAGTACAATGCCATGAGCATTTAGGTTTACTCACAACACTATTATGGTGAACTAAAACTTGCAACATGTCTAGAATGGAACAAAAGAATATGCATGGATCAATCATTACCTCTAATGAGCATGGTCCCCATTGTGTTAAATATGAGAAGTGTTGGTCCACATTATGTCATATTTCTTTGTTGAAGAAATAGACTACATGGAACTATCCAATAGATCATGAAACTTGTATTTCACTTGCTTAACTGTGAAAGTAGTTGAACTTTGGTAGGAAATGACTTGTTGTGACAATTTTGAGCAGTTGAGTAGCTTTGATGAGAGTGTGTCACACGATATTTTCAATGATATTGTCACAAGTTAGAATATTTTACCAAGAATAATAGAGTTTTTACTCCCAGACATAATCATTAAATAGTTTTATGTGAAACAAAGAAAATCTATGCATTATCTTTATGATAAACTTGACCAAACCTGTACAACATTGGTGGATGTTGAGAGATTTATATTCAATTATTATTTGTGTGTTTTTTCCCATTATCTATTGTATTAGTGGGGTTGCCATGAATTACATACTAAATGGTTCCCACTAATGTGTTAAAATAATAATCATATTAGATACCAAGACTATAACCATGTCATGGTTTTTAACATGCAAACACATAGCATTATGAATGGAATAAAATAACTATGAATAAACATGTTAGATACTATTAATGAGGTGGAATACATGAACATGAAGAAAAAAAAAAAGGATGACTTGATTTCCTTGGGTTTTCTCAATGTCTATTGTTTGTAATTAATCTTATCAATAATCTCCCAATGTCATTACAATTTACATCCATAACCTATGACTAATTGTTTTGAATTTTTATAGAGCCAAGAGTGGAGGAAAAAATAACAAAGGAAGTGACATTATGATGAGTTGGAAATAATTTTGGGGTCTATGTTGGAGATAATTCATGTGGGTATCCCAAAATTGAAGTAGACATGTGCAATGACACAAAAAAATCATCATGAAGACTCTCCTAAATTATGGCTCATTTGGTCTAATTTCCATAAAGGTAACAAGAGACTTTCCTCTGTGTCCTATGTCCTCGAGTCAGATGAATTAGCTGACATTAAATCTTACACATACAAGATGGAAATTTGATCAAGCTACAAAAATATTTTTAAAATAATTGTCTTAACATCTATCAACTAATTTCTTGTGTCCAAGTAGGGTGACCCAATGGACAATTGATTAACGTGATGATATTAATTAGATGAGTTGATATTTTGTTTGCACTTTGTAGATGTATGTTAAGCACTAGATCTACTAAAATAGAAAAAATATATAAATATTGCAGTGAATACCAGTGGAATAACAACAGAGAACAGAAATATAGCAGTGGAACAACAGAATATATGGAACCACAACACTAAAATAATACCTTTATTGATAGTGAACAATGTTCACTTGCCTCTTCGAGGGGGAAACCTCCAGCAGATTAGAGCTCTATTACAATAATTTTCAAGACAAGTCCCTCTCATATCTTCTACTCTTATTTATACTAATTTTATATTCTAAAGAATAATCTAGAGGAATATCTTTCTAGAAGTGGAAGCTTCTATTAGTTCTTCTTACATTGACTTGTTCATATTTATTAAATAGGCCTTATTAACTAGTATCGGCCTTTATTACATGGAAATATATTATTCTACCTACATGAGAAGTTATTGGTTTAGGTACCTAACATGCCCTCCCCCTTGAAGAACAAAGGTGTGGACATCTTGTTTCATACCATCCTAGAAAAAATAATATTTAACTCATTCATAGGTTTTGGTAAACCCGGAATGCCCTGTTGTGAGTGAATCATGAAGCTTAGAAAGCACCGTGGATTTAAGTTGTGACTGGTGGCTTAAATATAGATGGCCTTTGTAGTGAAGCTCTTCATTGTGCCAAGAGTATGCTGGAGAAATTGGAGAATTTTCTTGCAATTGTTGGATCAGTCGAAAAGTTTTGGGGTCTTGCAGCCATTCTTGGAGAACAACTTGGAGCCAATTCGGTACAATTAAGGAGAGGGAAAAAAGGGATCATTTTTCTTCATACTTTATGGACAGAGCATCAGCCACTACATTTTTTTTCCCTTCTTATAAATGATCTCATAATCATGTAGCCAAATATCTTGGTCACCCATTTTTGTTGCTCCTGGGATGAAATCCTTTGTTCTTGTAGATTTTAACCTTGTACAATATTTTACTGCAAATAGTTTTTCAATAAAAGAACAAAAAAGACACAATGGAAAATACACACATTACACAGATATTTTTCCCCTAGAAACCAACCGGGAAAACCAGCATATTTTATATTCATTCATAGTGATACATTGTTTACAATACAATATACATATAGGAGCCAATGGCATCCAAAACCATAGCCCAATAACCTGGATTAGTCAACAACCCTGATTCCTTAACCCGAAATAGAAAACCATCGGCAAAAACCATGTGCCGAAAACTTTCCAACAATGGACATGAAAATCGATGTGACACAAAAAATGAGGCAAAATGTGACACGTTTCCCATGTCAAAAACATTTTCTCGGGGACGTTTCCCCCGAACCCCTTCTACCCCCCTAAAACCCCCATGTTCTCCCGATGCAATGTAGCAAACACTAGGGATAGTCGTGCAAAGAATATAACAACTACCCAACATTCTCCCACTTGTTGTTTTCTTTGCATGCAGGGGGTTACGGGGTTACATAGTCAACAATACAGGGCAGCAATGCCCATGGATCCTCTACACCAAGAGAACTTCTTAGTGCTCACAGATTTTGTTAATTAATCTGTAACATTCTTCAAAGTTTCCACCTTCATCAACAACACTTTCCTTTCTTCAACCATGTCTCTCACAAAGTGATATTGAATATCCCAGTCTGCATCCCCAAAGCCATGTATGTCCAACACTTTTTCCAATGTTGGTCTTCCTTAGTAGCACAATCCATATCTATAAGTGCCACGCAAATACCTAAAAACCCTTTTTACTGTTGTCCAATGCTCCTTCCCTGGTTTTGACATATACTTGCTTAAAACTCCCACTGTATGTGCAATGTCTAGTCTAGTACAGACCATTTCATACATCAAACTGTCAATTGCACTCTCATATGAAACACAAGACATGTTCTCCTCCTCTTCTTGTGTCTCGGGACACTGATCCACATATAACTTTACACCAACAAGAATAGGGACCTTGACTGGTTTACATTCCTGCATATTAAACCTCTACAATATTGTCTCAACATATTTTCTCTTATTTAACCAGAGTTTCCTCTTTTTATGATCTCTTTTAATTTCCATGCTCAAAATTAAATTTGAATCACCAAGATCATTCATGTCAAATTTAGAGGACAACTAAGTTTTCACATCCTGGATAATCTCCTTGTCGTTTCCTATCAGCAACATGTCATCCACTTACAAGACAAAATAAATCAAATGATCACCAATTAATTTAAAATACAAATAGTGATCCTCTTTGCTTCTTGTGAAGACAATTCCCAGCATATAAGTATCAAATATTTTATACCACATCCTCGGTGATTGTTTTAAACCATATAGGGACTTTTTTAGCTTGTATACCAACTCCTTCTTTCCCTTCACAGCAAATCCTTAAGGTTAACACTCCAAGAGTCAATCCCAGACTGCAAATGAGAGTAAGGTTGGTAACATAGAAATGTAAATGGATTAAAATAGTTTGAATAGGTGGATCGGCAAGAGAAGAGTAAAAAGGAGGGCATCAGACTGCTGCAAATACATTCCATTGGGAATGGAGTTATAACATTCTACAGATCAAAGGCAATCAAGCTGCCTACTAGACAAAAGGCTTATGCAAAGATGGATAGAAGAATAGAAGGTAAACAAAGAGAAGAATATCCACATAACAGAGATCCTTTCTGTAACATAGATTAAAGAGTTCTTGAACAATCATCTATGATTAACAAGCAATTACCACAAATCCTTTGCAGCTCATGAATTCATCAACCAAAGGCATATTTTGATATTCAAAATATGTAAATATTACTAGGGGTCGATTTTAAAAACGCTAGCTCAACCGATTATGGCTAGTATGTTTACATGGGCCTTGTCCAAACACACTCATGGGATATTACGAAACTAAATTATGTTGCTCATTTTGGATTTTTTCCCTGGAAAAAATTCTCAATGTGTCCCTAAATGGATTCAGAAGGTGAGTTGCAACTCACCATAAAACTCTAACCAAGGCTCATATAGATGAATTGTTGATTGTTTTGGACTCCTAACACCATATTCGAGCTAGGGGCACCCCTTCCCTATGATTTTGTTTCCCATAAAATGCTTTGTTATAGGATCTTGGAAACTAGGGTTTTGTTCAATAAGGGACAGTGAAATTTTTGCACTATGGGTTGATTTTGAAAAACAATATCTTGGGTGATTGTCGGTAGCATGGTCACATGTGTCTTAGACAAACACACTTGCAGGATCTTATGAAACTCAATTATGCTACTTGGTTTTGATTTTTTCCCGCTGGACCAAATTCTCAATATGTCCTTCAAAATTTTCATATCACTTTAAGCTTCAAATACCAGATCATTGACAATACAAGATTTTCCATCTTCATATGCCACTTTGGGAAGACTATAAACAACATAATATTCCACCATCATCTAAAATAAAATTTCCCTTAACGGAAAAAATGGAGGATCTATAGAAACATTACATGGAGTCTATTTCAATGCCGAAGGGAATTCCTTCAAACATGAACAATAAACGTTGTGAGAATCAAGATAAGGCATGCATAATGTATGAAGGGGTTGTAAGATAAAAATTTTCCCTTTCAAAATCATGCCAAATCATAATCCTTTAGTATGATCAAATGGTTGATTAGTCCAATTTTACTCAAATAGGTCATTAATAGTCAAGAGATATTGTAAGTTTAAGATAGGAGGTGGATGATAAGTACAAGAATATCCTCACTAGGAACCTATTTAGGCCTCAATTATCCCTAAGTTTAAAAACATGGGGACCCCCTTTTAAACTTTAGACAAGCTTCACCAATGGACATTGTTGTTTTCCTTTTTTCCCTTTTGTATGATGCTTGATTGGTAGCATGTTGGTATCATTAAATCAATGGTTGCACATTTTATTGCATTCGTGGTAGTTTCATACTCATATGCATCTTAATCCAAATTCATCTTCCTGCTCCACCTTTCAATGTACCTTTAAAGTTTGCATTGCATGCTTTAATTTATTTGGTGAGAATTTTTTTATGTTGGCAGAGCTAGGATCAATTCATAATGTTTATCATTTATGAATAATGAGTTTCATGGCCACAAAGAACTTGTTTTTTTCTTCATTTTCAATTACGAATGTCATATAAGGGTTAATCTCATTGTGGTATGCATTATATTTGATCATGGGTTTCTATGGTTTATTTTTTTCATTCTTTACATCCTTCTCTCATCTTATTAGATCACTTGGATCATTCCAAGTCCAAAACCCACTTCAAAACCAAATAAGATAACCATGAGGGGAATATATGAGATAGATAAGGTTTAAAATTTTATTTAAAATCAATTTATTTAAAAAAGGAAGTGAAGAGATATCCCAAATGTTTCCATCGCTCACTTGGGCGATAGATGCCCTCTCCCAAGGAAGCCATGAGGCCAAAATATTTCCTCTCGCTCACTTCAATGGGGCCATAACACTCTCCAACCCAAAAATCAAGGAAAATGAATGTAATCTCACCCCATTTCATTGATGAGACCTCACACGATCCACTAATTGATCCCAACTATGAAATTGCTCATTCAGTTCATTAATGGGTATCTCGCTCTTTGGAAACTCATGCATATCACTCAATTGATTGAGGCATTCACCCTTGAACTTAGCAACGATGTCCAATTTGTTCTATATCTGACCTGGGTGCTCAATCCTCCATTGATTTGTTTACTATTCATAGTCCTTTTTTCTTGTAGGGTAGTAATCCATGGCTATTGAGTGATATTTTAAATCATCTTTTATGCACACATCTTACTAATTTTATTTTATATGTTTTCCATAAAATCCATATAAGCCAAGATGTAAGGCTTTCGTGCTCCATTCCTTTTTTTATTTACAAGTTTCCATGAGAATTTAAACTCATAAGTAAACCAAGCGACAAGCAAGAGTAAACCAAGCCAAAGAGAAATGTTACATATGTAAAAACTTATTTTTCAATCTAGTTTTGAATTTGAAGAGGAATTTGACAATAGAATTCAAATAAAATTTTTAAATTTCTCTTACACACAAAGTTTTGCATCTTGCACACTCTTACATTTTCATGCTTGGGATTGTTGGAAAAAGTTATTTTGTTCTTTTGCTTTGTAATCCAAATTTTCAGCTCTTTTATCTAAGCATAAGGATTACTTTCAGCACTCTTTTCAAGAGTGATTTTTAGCCTCCTTTAAAACTTTCAAGAATGCAATTTGAGCTAAAAAAATTCATTGCTTCATTTATGGAAAACTAAGTGCAAAGGAAGGATTGGAACCAAATTCTGTATGCACATAGTGCACTTGTTTCTCAATTTCCTTTTAAAAAATTTAAGAGCTTGTATTCAAGGCAAGCTTTGTCTTCAAGAGATAAGGTTGTAGGATCATTTTTCCTTTGCATGGAAAACCATTCATTAGTTTTAATGAGTGAGATTCATCAAAATTTATGTTGATATGAAGCAAATGTGGTTCTATTTCATGGTCTTATATTCAATTACTTTCAAGAAAAATCCATGTACACACATCTTTATATAATGCATTGCATCACATCATTGGAGGAAGTTATGTGATAATGCCACCATTCATGCATGTTTGATTCGAGGATATAAGCATTGGGCCTTGCAAATCAATCAAGGCGCATTATGGGTTTGTAAGGTATTATTTTACCAATATTTTGTAGTGGCTCTCATGTCATTTTAATCAAATGTCAGTTCATTAGTATGGATCAATGGTGCAATGTGTATAAGGAAAATTCCATGACCATTGAGGTTTACTTACAACACTATTATGGTGAACTAAAACTTGGATCATATCTAGAATGGACCAAAAGAATATGCATGGATCAATCATTACCTCTAATGAGCATGGTCCGCATTGTGTTAAATATGAGAAGTGTTGGTCCCCATTATGTCATATTTCTTTGTTGAAGAAGTAGACTATAGGAAATGACTTGTTGTGACAATTTTGAGCAGTTGAGTAGCTTTGATGAGAGTGTGTCACACAATATTTTCAATGATATTGTCACAAGTTAGAATATTTTACCAAGAATAATAGAGTTTTTAATCCCAGACATAATCATTAAATAGTTTTATGTGAAACAAAGAAAATCTATGCATTATCTTTATGATGAACTTGACCAAACCTGTACAACATTGGTGGATGTTGAGAGATTTACATTCAATTATTATTTTTTTTGTTTTTTCCCATTATTTATTGTATTAGTGGGGTTTCCATGACTTACATACTAAATGGTTCCCACTAATGTGTTAAAATAATAATCATACTAGATACCAAGGCTATAACCATGTCATGGTTTTTAACATGCAAACACATAGCATTATGAATGGAATAAAATAACTATGAATCAACATGTTAGATACTATCAATGAGGTGGTATACATGAACATGAAGAAAAAAAAAGATGACTTGATTTCCTTGGGTTTTCTCAATGTCTATTGTTTGTAATTAATCTTAGTAATAATCTTCCAATGTCATTACAATTTACATCCATAACCTATGACTAATTGTTTTGAATTTTTATAGAGCCAAGAGTGGAGGAAAAGATAACAAAGGAAGTGGCATTATGATGAGTTGGAAATAAATTTGGGATCTGTGTTGGAGATAATTCATGTGGGTATCCAAAAATTGAAGTAGACATGTGCAATGACACAAAAAAAATCATCATTAAGACTCTCCTAAATTATGGCTCATTTGGTCTAATTTCCATAGAGGTAACAAGAGATTTTCCTCTGTGTCATATGTCCTCGAGTCAGATGAATTAGCTAACATTAAATGTTACACATACAAGATGGAAATTTCATCAAGCTACAAAAATATTTTTAACATAATTGGCTTAACATTTATCAACTAATTTCTTGTGTCCAAGTAGGGTGACCCAATGGACAATTGATTAACATGATGATATTAATTGGATGAGTTGATATTTTGTTTGCACTTTGTAGATGTATGTTAGGCACTAGATCTATTATAATAGCAGAAAATATAAATATTGCAGTGAATACTAGTGGAATAACAACATAGAACAGAAATATAGCAATGGAACAACTGAATATATGGAACCACAACACCAAAATAATACCTTTATTGATAGTGAACAATGTTCACTTGCCTCTTTGAGGGGGAAACCTCCATCAGAGAAGAGCTCTATTACAATAATTCTGAAGACAAGTCCCGCTCATACCTTCTACTCTTATTTATACTAATTTTATATTCTAAAGAACAATCTAGAGGAATAACTTTCTAGAAGCGGAAGCTTCTATTAGGTCTTCTTACATTGACTTGTTCATGTTAATTAAATAGGCCTTATTAACTTGTATCGGCCTTTATTACATGGAAATATATTATTCTAACTACATGAGAAGTTATTGGTTTAGGTCCCTAACATGCCCTCCCCCTTGAAGAAAAAAGTTGTGGACATCTTGTTTCATACCATCCTAGAAAAAATAACATTTAACTCATTCATAAGTTTTGGTAAACCCGGAATGCCCTGTTGTGGGTGAAGCATGAAGCTCAGAAAGCATTGTGGATTTAAGTTGTGAATGGTGGATTAAATATAGATGGACTTTGTAGTGAATCTCTTCATTGTGCCAAGAGTATGTTGGAGAAACTGGAGAATTTTCTTGCAATTGTTGGATAAGTCGAAAAGTTTTGGGGTCTTGTAGCCATTCTTGGCGAACAACTTGGAGCCAATTTGGTACAATTAAGGAGAGGGAAAAAGGGGATCCTTCTTCTTCATACTTTATGGACAGATAATCAGCCACTACATTTTTTTCCCTTCCTATAAATGATCTCATAATCATGTATCCAAATAACTTGGTCACCCATTTTTGTTGCTCCTAGGATGAAATCCTTTGTTCTTGTAGATTTTAACCTTGTACAATATTTTACTGGAAACAGTTTTTCAATAAAAGAACAGAAAAGATACAATGGAAAATACACACATTACATAGATATTTTTCCCCAGGAAACCCAAACCAAGAAAATCAGCATATTCTATATTCATTCATAGTGATAGATTGTTTACAATACAATATACATATAGGAGCCAACGACATCCAAAACCATAAATCAATAACCTAGATTAGTCAACAACCCTAATTCCTTAATTGGAAATAGAAAACCATCGGCAAAAATCATGTGCCAAAAACCGCCCAACAATCGACATGAAAATCGATGCGACATGAAAAACGAGGCAAAATGCGACACCTTTCCTGAGTCAAAAACATTTTCTCGAGAACGCTTCCCCTGAACCCCTGCTACCCCCCTCAAACCCCCCTGTTCTCTCGGTGCAATGTAGCAAACATTATGGCTAGTCGTGCAAATAATGTAACACATACCCAACATTCTCCCACTTGTTGTTTTATTTGCATACAAGGGGTTATGGGGTTTCATAGTCAACAATACAGGGCAAAAATGACCATGGATCCTCTACACTAAGATAACTTCTTAGTGCTCACATATTATGTTAATGAATCTGTAACATTCTTCAAAGTTTCCACCTTCATCAACAACACTTTCCTTTCTTAAACCATGTCTCTCACAAAGTGATATTGAATATCCCAGTCTGCATCCACAAAGCCATGTATGTCCAACACTCTGTCCAATGTTGGTATTCCTTAGTAGCACAATCCATAGCTATAAGTGCCATGCAAATACCTAAAAACCCTTTATACTATTGTCAAATGATCCTTCCATGGTTTTGACATATACCTGCTTAAAAATCTCGCTGCATATGTAATGTCTGGTCTAGTACAGACCATTGCATACATCAAACTGTTAACTGCACTCTCATATGAAACACAAGACATGTTCTCCTCCTCTTCTTGTGTCTCGGGACACTGATCCACAGATAACTTTACAACAACAAGAATAGGGACCTTGACTGGTTTACATTCCTACATATTAAACCTCTACAATATTGTCTCGACATATTTTCTCTTATTTAACCAGAGTTTCCTCTTTTTCCAATCTCTTTTAATTTCCATGCCCAAAATTAAATTTTAAGCACCGAGATCATTCATATCAAATTTAGAGGACAACTAAGTTTTCACATCCTGGATAATGTCCTTGTCGTTTCCTATCAGCAACATGTCATCCACATACAAGACAAAATAAATCAAATGATCACCAATTAATTTAAAATAAAAATAGTGATCCTCTTTGCTTCTTGTGAAGACAAGTCCCAGCATATAAGTATCAAATTTTTGATACCACATCCTTGGTGATTTTTTTAAACCATATAGGGATGTTTTTAGCTTGTATACCAACTCCTTCTTTCCCTTCACAGCAAATCCTTATGGCTAACACTCCAAGAGTCACTCCCAGAATGCAAATGAGAGTAAGGTTGGTAACATAGAAATGTAAATGGATTAAAATAGTTTGAATAGGTGGATCGGCAAGAGAAGAGTAAAAAGGAGGGAATCAGACTATTGAAAATACATTCCATTGGGCATGGAGTTATAACATTCTACATATCAAAGGCAATCAAGCTGCCTACCAGACAAAAGGCTTATGCAAAGATGGATATAAGAATAGAAGGTAGAAGGTAAACAAAGAGAAGAATATCCACATAACAGAGATCCTTTCTATAATGTAGATTAAAGAGTGCTTGAACAATAATCTATGATTAACAAGCAATTACCACAAATCCTTTGCAGCTCATGAATTCATTAACCAAAGGCATCTTTTGATATTCAAAATCTGTAAATATTACTCAAGAAAGATGTTAATAAAGAATGTAAATAAGAGAAAAACATTATGGTATCACAACTTTCATTAATCTCTAATGGCAGAAATACCTACAACACATGCCCTCGGGCTTACAAATGAGCAACTCAACTGCTCCTCTAGATCTCTCCTCTCCTGGATCATGAATCCAACCCCTCTCTAAGAGATATCTCCTTCATTAAATAGAGAAAGCATCAAAATTTATTTAGGAGGTCGAATCCCATATCTTTCATTGGATTTTAGGCCTTGGAGATAGGTGGCAACAGTCAAAGAGATAAAAATCCAACAAACTACTAATTTTTCAAGAAATTGTTGGAAGTCTTTAATGAATTGTTTCCAAATCATTGCATGAGGTTTTAATGGAGCTAAAACTTAGGTGCAAGTGTCCCTTGACATCTAACTGATCCATGAGAAGTCATTTGAACCCTCCTTGACAGTCGGTAACCTCCCAACAAGGCGAATATCCAATCAACTATGCAAAACAGATAATTTGCAGCACATTTCGTAGCGCACTGGTGTTTTAATTATTTATCTCAGATTCCAAACTAGGTTAGGCTGAAATTTGGTTAGAAAGTCAACAGGGATATCATATTCCTCCACAAAAAATTTCAAAGAAACCCACTTTGTCGTTTTGGTTTTATTATCAAATTTGTAACAATAGCCACTACAGGAAATTTCGTAGCGCATTCGGTAGCGCTTGTCTATGTAGATCATTTCGTAGCGCATTCTGTAGCGCTTGTCTATGTAGATCATTTCGTAGCGCCAGGTGCTACGAAATGTCCTGTAGCTGTATGATTTGTGTAGTTTGAGCCCAAAATACTCAAAAACTTTATCCAAAGGTGTATAAGCATGTAGATGTCTCCAGATAGGGTGTAAGCATGATACTTTCCACAAAACTTCAAAAATCTAAGGATGAATTGACCCATAACAACTACATGTGACCCTTAATAGCTTCATGTGCTAACAGTTGCTTCATATAGATTTCTTCTTCCAGATCCCCATGTAGGAATGTTTCATTCACATCCATTTGTTCTACTTCAAAATCAAATGCAGCAGCAATAGATAACAAAAATCTTATAGAAGTTAACTTGCCAATAGGAGAAAAAATCTCACTAAAATCAATTCCCTCAACCTAGGAATAACCCTTTGCTACTAACTGAGCTTTGTATTTATACACTTTTCCTTCTACATTCAGCTTCCTTTTAAATACCCATTTGTTCCCAATGGACTTTCTTCCAGTCGACAACTCCACTATATCCCAAGCCTCATTCTTATCCAACGTTGTCATTTCTTCATCCATGGCCTTTTTCCATAGCTTTCCATCCTCTGAATCCATTGCCTCCCTGACAGTTCTAGGATCATCATCAGTAATAGACAAAGAAAAATTTGACCATAAATCAGATGGAGTATACCTTTCTGGTAGCCTTCTTTCTCGAACCGATCTCCTAAATATTGGAGTATGAGGATCTTCTTCTTATGATTCATGTTCTTATATAGAGTATGATTCATCATCCTTTAAATCAAACTCTATTTTCTCTGGTTCTTCCTTACTTGGTAGGACTTCCTGTTTAACAACATCCTTCATTTATCTAAATATCACATATTGGCTATACACAACCTTCTTAGTTGTTTGGTTCCAAAGCTTATAACCTTTGAGACCATCTTTATACCCAATAAAGATACACTTTTTATCCTTCTTATCTAGATTACTCTCATTTTCCTTTGGAACATGAACATAGGCCTCACAACCAAATACCTTGATATGTGTGAGAGAAGGTTTCTTACAAATCCATACCTCTTGTGGATTCTTGTCCTCCAGCACTGATGAGGGTGATCTATTGACCAGGTAACATGCAGTACCCATTGCCTCTGTCCAGAATTCTTGCCCTAACCCGGCACCACTGAGCATGCACCTTGATTTTTCCATCAGTGTCATGTTCATCCTTTATGCAACTCCATTATGTTGACGTGGATATGGATTAGTCTTTTTCCTTGATATACCGCACTTCTTACAGAATTCTTCAAATTCATTCTCGCATAACTCTACTCAATTATCTATCCTCTGCACCTTAATTCTTTTCTCTGTTTGATTCTCAATGAGAGCCTTAAACTCTTTAAACCTGTCAAAGACTTCAGATTTCTTCCTAAGGAAATATATTCAAGTATTCCTCGATAATTCATCTATAAATGAGACATAGTACACATATTTTCCCAATAATGGAACCGACACAGGTCCAAACACATCACTGTGAACTAGCTGTAAAATCCCTTCTTCCCTCGTTGCATTAGAGGGGAATCTTACCTGATTCTACTTCCCATATACACAATGTTCACAAAAATAAAAATATAGGGAGTAGTTAGAAATACCTTCAACCATACCTTTACCATGTATTAGTCCAAGACCCTTCTCTCCGATATGCCCTAGTCTTTGATGCCATACCATAACCTTTTCTCTAGATACTATAGGAGTTATTTCTTCTTCATCTCCAATATCAGGAACAATGGAACTATTACACCCATCACTAATAGTGATTTTTTTCATCTTATACAGAGTTCCAAACCGAACTCCCTTCAACAGCACCATTGTTCCTCGAACCATCCTGCAGGTTTCCTTTTCAAATATTGTTTTTACCCCTACATCATCCATTTTTATTTCAAAAATCAAATTTCTGGCCAAACTTGGGATGTGCAAAACACTGGGTAGTGTTATAATCCTTCCATCTATGAGCCTCAACTTGAATTTTCCTCGTCCTATGATTCTGGTTTTCGATTCATCACTTAGGAAAACATTACCTCCATCATACCTTTCATATTCACAGAACCACACCCTGTGGGGAGTCATATGAAAGGATGCACCTGAGTCAACCAAACATGCCTCATGATATACATGTATGCTTGAAGAATCCTAGTACACATCTCCTCCTTCTTCCTTGGAGGTATTTTCTTCTGTAGAAGGAGCTTCTTCAGATCCCTTCTTTTTCTCAATTTTGGATCTACACTGCTTCTTGTAGCGCCCTTCTTTTCCACATCTCCAGCATACCTTTACAAACTTTCCAGGAGATTTATATCTACCCTTGGACTTAGATCTCCCACTTGAGGACTTAGATCTATTTCTTTCCTAGGAGCGTCCTCTTGCAAATAATGCATATGTTCTCTATCCTTCCATGTTCTTCCATCTCATCTCCTCTGACAACAAGGATGAGACCACTTCATAAAAATTCAAGGCAGTTGTATTACTACCTATGGCCACAACCAAACTATCCCACGATTATGGTAAAGAGCACTGTAAAATGATACACTTATCTTCATCTGAAATTTTAATCTCAACAGACACTAACTGACTTACCACAATATTGAAGGTGTTCAAATTCTTTACCATTGAGTCTCCATCTCTCATCCTCGGGTTATACATCTTATTTCTCAGGAAAAGTTTATTTATTAGGGAGTTAGACTGATACAAATTCACCAACTTATCCCATAAATATTTGGTTGTAGCTTCCTCTGACACATTTAGTAATATTGAATCTGAGAGACACGGTTGGATTCTTCTCTTCTCCTTCTTATCCAAATTTTTCCAGTCATTTTTTGAAGTTCTTATATGTGCAGTACCTGAATCCACCATGATCCATTGATCTCTTTCCACCAATAGATCTTCCATCTTGAGCTTCCATAGCTCAAAAGTTTTCCCATTAAACTTCTTGATCTCCATTTTCAAATTGCTTGCCATTTCTTTCACCTAAAAAATCAATACCACAGATCTCCCAATGTAACAAGGATTATCACAATCCCGAGACAAACCCTTGAACACAAAGGTGTCCCCCTGAAACCAACAAATATTTGATACCAAATGTAGATTTTAACCTTGTACAATATTTTACTGCAAATAGTTTTTCAATAAAAGAACAGAAAAGATACAATGGAAAATACACACATTACACAAACATTTTTCCTCTGGAAACCCAAACCGGAAAAACTAGCATATTATATATTCATTCATAGTGATACATTGTTTACAATAAAATATACATATAGGAGCAAACGACATCCAAAACCCTAACCCAATAACATGGATTAGTCAACAACCCTAATTCCTTAACCAAAAATAGAAAACCATCAGCAAAAACTATGTGCCAAAAAACCGCCCAACAATGGACATGAAAATCGAGGCGACATGAAAAATGAGACAAAAATGCGACATGTTTCCCAAGGAAAAACAATTCTTGGGGGTATTTTCCCTAAACCCACATGGAGAGGGGCTATCGCCCGGTGCAACGTAGAAAACAATGGGTCTAGTCGTGCAAAGAATATAACACATACCCAATAGTTCTAGGAAATACTTGAGGCTCTGATGGTCAATTTTAATTTGGAATCATTTCCCCAAGAGATAAGGATTCCATAGATCCACAGCATGCAGAATAGCCATCATTTCCTTTTCATAGATTGATTGTCCAAGATGTCACTCTAAGATTTTTTTGCTAGTGAATACCAAGGATCTACCCTCTTGCATAAGCATTACGCCAATTCCTTTCCTGGAGGCATCACATTCAAGGAAAAAAATATTTGTGAAGTCAGCAAGGGCCAAGACATGAGTTGTGCACATGGATTCTTTCAATGCTTGAAATGATTGATCAGTTGTTGGAGTCCAAGTGAAATCATTCTTTTTTAGGAGAGTAGTAAGAGGCACTGCAATTTTTCCATGATTCTTAACAAACTTGGGATAATATCATGTTAAACCCTGAAAACCACACAATATCTTGAGAGTTTTTGGGCGGGACCAATCTTGCATAGCTTCAATTTTCTTAGGATCCACCCTTACACCATCCTTGTCGAAAATATGACCCAAGTACTCCACTTCCAAAGCTCCAAAGGCACATTTATATTTCTTGAGAAAAATTTGGTGCTGAGAGAGTAGATTGAGAACTTGATCCACATTGGTAAGATGGTTTTCCAAGATTTTACTATAGATGAGAATATCATCAAAGAAAAATAGGAAAAAATGACGGAGAAAAGGACGTAAAACATGGTTCATGAGACTTTGGAAAGATAAGGGGGCATTACACAAGCCAAAGGGCATGACCAAGAATTCATATTGACCCTCATGAGTGTGAAAAGTAGTCTTAGGAATGTCTTCCTCATGCATATGTATCTGGTGGTAGCCAGAATGAAGATCAAGTGTAGTAAAATATTGAGCACCACGTAATTCATCCAAGAGATCATCAATGACAGATATGGGAAATTTTTCTTTTATGGTGAGTTTATTGAGGGTGTGAAAGTTTGGAAACATATGCCAAGTACCTTATTTTTTTAGTACCATGACCATGGGAGAAGAATAGGGGATATTAATAGGGCAGATAACACCTGTGGCTAGCAATTCTTGAACAATTTTCTCAATTTAATTCTTTTGGGAAAAGGGATGATGATAAGGGAGAAAATTGGGAGGAAGATTGTCGGGGATGAGAGGAATAGAATGATCATGAACACCATGAGAAGGAGGAATTCCCTGGGGAGTGGAAAAAATACCTTGTTGTTTGGAGATGATACATTGGAGGCCAGGATGCACCACAAGTGTCTCGATTGCTTGAATAGAATGGATTTGGGAAATAATTATGAAATGACCTTTTTTGAGGAGATTTCCATTCGATGGGAGTTGATGATCTCAGGGGAGCCTATTGTGATTCCTTGGAATTTATATTATTGTCCACCTGTTGGAATTGCATGGTTAATTCCTTGAAATCCATGAGGATGGAACAAGAGTGCATAACCATTTTTCACCAAGAACAATATCACAGCCACCCATGTCAATAGAAAACATATGAGATTTCAAGTGGTACTACCCAATTTGGAGACACTCATTTTCAAAACTCCCCCCACATTTCATTGAACCACCATTTCCAATCATGATTTGAAATTTGTTGACTGCATGTATTTAGCAATGGGTTTCCTGGGTAATACAAAGGTGAATAAAATTGTGAGTGTTTCCATTGTCAATTAAGATGATGACTTTTCAATTCTTAATGTAGCCAATGAGCTTGAGGGTTTGGGGAGCATAGAATCCAGTGAGAGCATTCAATGAAATGATCAGTTCTACTTCTGGTTGGTCTGAGGGAGAAGTAATATCAATTGGCTCAGGTAACTCTACCATTGGGGGGGTCTCTAGCTCTTCTTCAGAAAAATCCTCAAAGATGGTCGTAAACAAATTTTGTTCCTTACACTTGTGCCCAAGAAAATATTTGTAATCACAATTATAACAAAGGCCCTTGAGTTGGCGTTCTACCATTTCAGCCTGGGTTAATTTATGGATCTTGAGGGGAATGGTTAGTAGGTCGAGTGCGAGGAACAAAGGAAGGTTTGCAGGTCTGATAAGAGACAATTTTTTGAGCTTCCTTAGCACGTTGATTAGCTTCCAGCCAAGTGTGAGGGGAAACCATTAGGACCTGGGCTCAAAATTCCTCTTTGAGGCCACTGAAAAAACATTCCCAGAAGAAGGCATCAGACATGCCCTTCGTTCTAAAAGCCAAGTGTTCAAAGGAAGATATAAAGTCTTTCATCGTGATAGATTGCTTCAAATTGGTCAAACGGCCAAGATAATGGGTGAAAGTGTCAAATAGGTCATATAAATATGCCACAAAGTGAATATGATCTAGACATTAATCATGCTAATGTTGTGAAAGGCCAAGGAGTGTGCAAAATAGTAGTTGAATTAGTAGATGATG